>PVQB02000060.1:0-139211 GCA_002980475.2 Fusarium beomiforme | reverse complement strand
AAAACAAAAAAAAAAAGGAAAAGAAAATAAAAAAAAAAAAAAAAAAAAAAAAAAAAAATAAAAAAAAAAAAATAAAATAAAAAACTGACCGTAAACACAAATTGTAGCACACTTCTTTTTATCGTATGGTGCAACTGCACATGGACCTCTTACGAATTCGTTCTCTCCTTGTCCTTTGTTCTTGCAGAGTCGGTTTGGCATGCAAGTTGCGTCTTGACCGCAACAGGCTGATGAGCCAGGGCACTTTTTGTTGTTGGTCCATTGCTTGCCGTCAACGCCCCAGCATACGCCTTCCTGGGCTGCTACTGGCTGCAGCATCGGCAATGAAAAACTGAGAATAGTGATAAAATGCATCATAGAATCCGGAGTATGACGCTTGGAAGGTAAAAAGATTGATCAGTAGGAAGATGATGAGACTGAATCAAATTCTACGAGGGGAGACTTGAGCTTTTACCCAACAGACTTTCCAAAGGATATTGGCCAAGCGCTTCTCTAACCGCCAGCTTTCAACTCCCCTGTTCTCTTGGCTGCATTTACTGGGAGATTTTGACTGCTGCAATTGGATCGTATGTGTAAGGCTGTGTTACTGTGTTACAAACGCCCAGTCTCAAGTCATCGTTATTTTAGACATGACTTCTGCAAGCCCCGTTCCGCTCAGCGGAAGAAGCAGAAACTACCGGCTCCCAGCTTAGTAAAGAAGCCATTCAAACACAAAGATAGTACGTCTCTTCAAGATTACAAAATAGTAAGAACAGGAGCCTATACTAAGGAACGTAAGGAGAAACTCGACTGTCACAGAACACGGATATAAGTACTCTGCTAACTGAATGCTTAAAATGAGGATCGTTGAGCTGCTACCAACAACGAATCATCGTTAACCAACAAACAGGCTGGGCTGACTTGTTGTCAATGATCAGCGAGTCAGACCACTGGAGAAACCCGATATCCCTGTATCATAGTGCAGGGATTCTCGCCAGGTTTTGCAGCTTCTCCACATAAGCCAACCCAACACCTTCATCGCACTCTATCATTAATGACATCTATAATCAGGCTGAAAGAAAGAATATCGCCATTAATTGTGTAAAAAATACGGAAGAATGGCCTAGCAAAGATTGTGTTAACAAAAACATGCGATTTAGGAACTTCATGAGCCAAGACGACTCGCTAACGGGGGCGGCACAGGCTGATTCATGGTTGGTTTGTTGGTTACTGTCATTATGTTGTTGGTAGCAGATAATGTGACGCTCATCAGTGGTTGGACCAAGGCAAAAATCTCTGACAAACGAATCCAGGGGTGTCATCCTGGAGCACACGGAGGCTTAATTAGGTGCCGCTTGCGCCGGGCCCCCATTTCCATCTTCAATTCTGCATCATGTCACACGACCTCAAGCCTAAATCGACCATTAATTATCATGTCGTTGGCATCGGCATTGACAGCCAGGCTCGGTCAAATGTTTAGAGACCCTCCCCGTGCTCTCGTGCGATTAGGTATATTTGCTGCTTTTTCTTCGTTACTCATCCTTGTCGCTTGGAAAGGCTCGTCAAGTTTGTCTGACGGCTGGACGCCTCCAGTCAGAGAGGCTGAACTGAAAAATATTTCTGACAGGGCGAATGCCTTCGCTGAAAATCCGATCAAGGCACCATATAAGACCACTTTCTGGGAGGTCGGCCAGAGATCCAGGCAATTGAGTCAGTGGCTGTCCAAGTCTGACAAACTTGACCCGTCATCAAAAGTTGGACGCGACCTTCTGGATATTACGGAGATAACCGCACAACAATTATTTCCTTTCCTGAAAAACTCACCACGAAATCCCGGATCAAAGACGCCGCTCTCGGACCTGCGACACTCTTTTGACAGAGGATCTCGAGGCATCGTAATCCCTGTTGGCGGAGGTGGGCAATCAGTTCGCTTTGCTGGACATCTGATCGTCAGCTTGCGCAAAGTGCTACGTTGCGAATTGCCCATTCAGATTGTCTATGCTGGAGAAGATGACCTGCCAAAGAAGGATCGCGATAGGATCTCGAAACTCGATGGTGCGTCTGATATTGAGTTTCTTGATATCTTCACTGTTTTTGACGATACCACGTTGAAGCTCAAAGACGGAGGTTGGGCTATTAAGGCGTTTGCGCTACTTGGATCACACTTTGAAGAGGCGGTTCTCTTAGATGCAGATGCAGTGTTCATACAAAAGCCTGAGAACTTGTTCGCTCAAAGAGCATACATCGAGAAAGGCGCGCTGCTCTTCCACGACAGATTGCTTTGGCAGCATGCCTTTAGGGAAAGGCACGATTGGTGGAAAGACCAAATCAAGCAGCCCTCGGCGGAGATGAACAAGTCACTTGTCTGGACCGAAGACTACGCAGAAGAGTGTGATTCAGGCGTAGTGGTTCTGAACAAGGCACGAGTGAGTACTCTTGTCGGCTTGCTTCATGTAGCATGGCAGAACACATATGATGTTCGAGAGGAAGTGACCTACAGGCTAGGTCACGGGGACAAAGAGTCGTGGTGGCTTGGCCTAGAGCTTGGCGGTTCGAGTTACGAGTTTGAGGCGCACTATGGTTCAATGCTAGGCTGGGGCGAAGGAGACAAAGGAAATGTGACTAAAGTCTGCAGCTTCGTCATTGCACATACAGATGAGAAGGACAAACTATTGTGGTATAATGGAAGCTTGCTGAAGAACAAGCGAGTGGATCCAGATGGGTATGAAGTGCCGGAGTATTGGATGATGGATGGAAAGTGGCATAAGGGAAGGACAAAGGATGACATGAGCTGTATGACGGATACTGCAGCGCGGGAGCTGACAACTGGGGAGAAGCGTGTGCTACGAGAAAGTATTGATGCGGCGAAGAAGGTTGATAAGGCCCTCAAAACGATAGAATAGATATATGACGGTAAAAAGATGGATTCGACCAAAGGATACCCGAGAATTATGATTATAACTACGGAGGTGGCACTTCGGCAGATAATCGCCAATAAGACGAGCAAGTCCTGACGAGAGGGGCTCGTCTATTCACAATCACAAGTGGCTATAAATCATGGGTAGGTAATTTGTCGGAAGAATAGCCGCTTATTGGCTACTTAGCATGCTCGTAATGTGTCAGGATGAAGCGCAAGTGTGTGATGACTACATGAGCGAGGCTAGCAAGTTAGATCAGCACATACGACCAAAGCTCGTAGAGAATACGGGATCCCGTCCGCTCTCCCATCGTCAANNCCGTCCGCTCTCCCATCGTCAAGCTGCGAAGCGCTGGATTAGTAGTTGGGTCGGTGACGACCAGCGAATCCCCAGTGTTGTATGTCTTTTTGCCTTTCTGTTCCCTTCATATATCAATTTTGTAGAGTATTACAGTATTTGCCAGTTGTTGGCTAAAGCAGTCTGTAAGTGGTGATGACAACATGGAAACTAGAGCGGTAGAGCGGACCCTACAGTAACCGATGCACTGGCTGATTGACTATTTCACTCAGCGGACAACCAGAGAATGACTAAAAATATGTTATTAAGGTTATAGTATATTATTAGACTTGATAATTCTTGTTTTCGTTGTCAATTGTTCTGTCCTGTTGCCCTAGAGAGGGAACTCTAATTTGAAGGGGCAGTGTTGAACCACAAACGTGATTGCCTGCTCGCATTAAACCGAATAAAAAAACACACCAGAGGCTTTTTCGCAGAATTTTCCATTTCAGGAATATCTAGACAGAGCATTGTGCTACCCCAAGTCAGGCTAAGAGCAGGCCAAGCCTCTCAGCCCCCAATGCCAATGCACATTCACGCAACGCGAGAACAATCACAAGGCAGACAAGCTTTATTAAAAGCTTGTGTAGCCTAGTCCTAGATTCCTATAGGTAATTATTAGAATACCGGGCAATGTTCATAAAGCTCGGGATTCGCTCACGCCACTGCCCTATCAGCTTGTATCCCACTGTTGCTGCAGTCAGCAAAGCACAACAGCATGGCGAAGTTACAGAGTGCCCAGAGCATAATTTTGCCCGAATTCATTCTGGCGAAGAGCTACCGCACCACCCGTGGCTTACCTCGTAATGTTTTTTTCGCATTGCGGTCGCTCAGGCTCTTGAAGTTATTTCCTTCCTAGATTTTATCAGGAAGCTCGAGGATGATCCGACGATATCTTCGGATGGGATATGAGCCCTTGTTGTTGGTCACTTGAAGAATGACATGCCATTCCTTTTTCACAGAACTAGGCTGTTCCTGTTCCCAACTGGTCAAGTTGGTTGAGATTCTGACTTTTGACCCTAACGCCACATTGCTGAATCCTGCTTGGTTGACAGCCAGCGTCCCGTTTGTTCCAGCTGGCGGTGACAATGACTGGACAGAAAAGAAGTTGACATTAAGACTGGTCAGCATTGGCGACGCGCATTCGGCGTAGGAATACCATTCAAAGTCAAGTCCTGAAGAATCGTTTGGCTTATCGGTATCCGTAGTGTTGCTCGCATCTAACAAGATGGAGTCTTCTAGGCCAACCTTAAATCGTACCGGTTCACTGCCCGTGGAGCCGTTGACATAAATGCTCGGCGGGTGAGCGCCTTCTCCGTAGTTATCCACAAGGGTCCACTGCATACGAGCAGCAAAGTCATCTTGATACGCATCTCGCCAGCGCCAGATGGTTGCATATGGACTGGACCAAGCTTGGCCCTTGATATTGATGAGAGCATCCCCCGAGGTGCCATACTCATTGATGTTGGTGTCCTCAGTAACACGAGTATATCGACCTCCCCAGCCTCCGTATTCCGGTCGCCCAGGAACGTTCAGACCATTCTGGATATTCCACATGAAGCTGGGACTATCGCCTTCCATTGTGTAGATGATCTTGGGATACTCTGCGCCGAGCGGTCCCAGACGAATGTTAGGGGTGAGCCAGCTATCGGTGACCTTTGTTGTGTTGGCTGCGTTGTTGTCGGCGGTGGAGATACCGGTCCATGTACCTAGACGATATTCGCGGTATCCGTGGACGTTGACGATGAAAAAGACATCAGGCCACTCAACGCGGATGTAAGCACCAGTGTCGTCCTGATCAGAGATGGAGTAGACTCTGAGTCGTGAGCGAAGTGAAGCAGCTTCTTCCTTCCTCTTTGTCTTGTCGATGTGTTGCAGAGCTTGTGCTAATGTGTTGGCTCCGCCCCCAAAGACTGACGTAGAGGGGTTCCTTTGACTCTTCGAGACGATTGACAAGGAGCTTTGCACCATCGCTAAGCGGTTCTTTCAGTGCAGCTCTTCCATATGACTGATGTTGTTAGCTGACAAGGCCGTTAGGGGTGAGGGTAAAACTCACACGAGGCCCAGATGAAATTTGGTTTATCAACTCTTCCGGCTTTGGATATTCATTGTCGGGATGAACATGCTGATTCAGTTTATGGACGACCTTGGCATATGCCCCAATGATCTTCTTGATCTCACTAGGATGGGTCTCATTTCGCAACGACCAGGATGTCACAGCGACGAGTCCTCGAGTGTCAAATTCATTAGAGTAGAGCAGGTAGCGAACCATTGACATTGAATCATCAGGCTCATTGAGGATGTCGGTGAGAATGAATGTTCTCAACCGAGAGACTTTTGGAAGGATATTGAGATCGGTCGAGCCATGTTGCGGCACGGCAAGGACCAAGAATGACTGCAGCAAGAGAGCTACAGAGAGGATTTGGAGGAGATCGAGTGCCATCTTTAAGTGACTCGGCGACCCAACCGTGTACGGTGTGCTATGCGTGCAGAGGGGAGAGATGCCGGGTGCTTTTGTACTCCATGATCAGAAAGACTTCTCTACTTGAACAGGCAAAGGGGAGCCGATATTTAGCCATAGTCTTCCCCGGAAAACAGACGCATTGATCACCAGTCATGATTTGTATCGATAAACAAGGAAATGCGAAGCGTCATGTCAAGCAATCCCCGCAAACCCCAGATTTTTGTCATGGATAAAGCGGAGAGCACTGCAAGCTAGTGCTCTCTTGGGATGACAAGCCGTTCTATACACTAACATTCCCCGCACTCCGGAGCACCAATATTTCGGATCTGTTTGTCATTCGCTGATCTTATACAGCTCGGGACGCTTCCTTGTCAAACAACTAGGCGGAGTGCTTAATCCTGCTCCATTGGGCGGTTTCGGCGAACTGCCTACTAAGACACGGAAACAAATTTCGGCAATCGGTTAGCAAGTTTGGCTGAAGGTATGGGATACATGTCAACCATTGGCATACAAAGCATGGAACAAGTGCATATTCTATCGGGTTATGAGGACCAAAAGCCTGTCACTACTTATAGTAATAAACAGCTTTTGCTTTTGCCGTTCCTCGATGGCCGCGCTTTAGTTTTGCTCAAAACTACATCAATATCTCTCTGCGAGATAGATCTAGGCGACAGTTCAAAGATAACACCTTATTTGTCTACTCCTGGAGGTGGTATCTTGTGAATATGCTTCAGGCTGTGTTCGCGATCATACTTTGCCCACTTCTCTTGTGATGTACCGCAAGTACCTTTGCACTTCTCTTCATATGTCTCACGCCAACCTCCAGGCTTACGAGGCCGGTACTCAGGATCGACCAGACCCGTGAAGGTCCTGTTGATCCTGCCATACCTAAAGTTGGAGAAGGTGACAGATGCGTTGATAGGGATCGATTTCAGTTTGTCATCACCATGGACGAAACCTTGCAACATATCGTACTCATACTACCCGGATGGTTAGCCTTGTGTGAAATATTCTTTTGCGCAAGTTGCTTACATCTCTGACCAGGCTGAAAACAGGAACCATGTCATATTGCCACGCATCGTGGTTGACCCACCAAGGGTTCTTTTTCAACCATTTGCCTAAGCCCCAAGCTTTCGCTTGAGCAGCGCAAAAGCCCTTGTCCATAGTGTGAAATTCTTTCTTCTTAGTCCTGAAATCAGACGGTGCACTTGGAATTAGCTTTCCGTCTTGGATGTAGTACATGACTCTTCTAGTCATGACGGGTTGCATTGGTTTTTGAGTTGAAAACCATTGATTCACAACGCTAAATTTTCTCGAGGAGTCGATCGTGTTTGTTTTTCCGGGGCCGTAAAACGGTTTCTGGTCTTTTCCGTTAGGATTCCAGGTGCATCCAACGCTGTAGCAATCCATCTTGCACTTGATGCCCTTGCACATGTGCGGGCCACGCGGATCGCATGGGTAATGACCAAAATCCGTGCTGTGAGTGTTGCCTTCCCATAAAACGAGATGGATGCAGCATGCACCAAGATGTCCCGTTCCCAGATGAGGATCCGTCTGTGAGGGTTCCCAGCCATCATAGTTAGCTCTGCCCATGACGAACCTTTGACCTTGGTCACAATGAGCATCGCAATACCCAGTTCCATACTTGGCGCCGGCTTTGTCGCCCTTTTTCTTATCCATGTTGCCCTTTTCCCACATCCAGTGAAGGGAAAGTCTTGCCTTGTAGCCTGGAGGGACGTCGCGAACCTCTACATCGAAGGTATATTCTGAATCCCAGGGATCTATTATTTGGGTCCACTCGTAGTGATTCTCGTCTTTCATTAGCATCACGCGGATCAAGTCCTTGGGAGTATTCGGGTGGCTGGCACCGACATCAAGTGTGAGGTCAGTGCCGTTGGTGAATATGCCATGAGCTCCGTAGTCAGCACCGTGGATACAGCAGTCCACAGGGCATTGGTCTTTGTTCTTCTTTTTGCAGGCTGCTCTCTGCAAGGTGTTCCTGGATCCGTTGCAGCAGTCTATTTGGCGCAATTTGGAGTCCAGAACGACGGCGGCGTATCTTTCGAAGCAGGAATCTCCATAGCAATCGTGCCAGTTAAAAGGCGGATGGACTTCTTCTATCCCTTCACAGGCCCTTTGAGCATCGGTTGCGGCGAACAGCGACGCCGCGAGCAGTATGAAGCGGTTCATGGTCAAATGATGGATAAAGGGGAAGATGAGAAGACATTGGAGCATGTGTCGAGGAAAGAGGGGCATTACATACCTCTGGTTTTCTCAATGCCTTATCCCATCCCCTCAACGTAAATCGGGGGTGGACCTATAGCGATTCTCCTATGGACAAAGGTTTCGGGGGCATCGCGTTGATAGGAATTTTGACCTGGAGGGAGCCGTCATTGTTCTATGCGTCCACTAGGAAGAAGCCTGATGGTTACTCGCTCTTCATTTACTGGCTCAAATACCGAAGCTTTGGAGGCAAATCTTTAACCTCCCCAACATAATCGCGCCAGACCAACTATACAGCACAGTTTGTAGTCTAGGTTTGCTACCACTCCAGAAAAGCTAAAATGGGTATATGGAACCTCATCACACGCGGAGTTCTAAGTTCATACACAGCCCTTCGACAATTAGGGCTAGCCACTCAAGAAGGTCGCCGAGTAGAAAATCTCGTCATATCATCACAGTAATTCCCAACGGTGACGAATCCTTCAACTCTCGTTTAGCATCGTATCCCCACGCGCCAGGGTTCGAGATGGATTTGTTTTCGAGATTACCGGCGGAGATTTGCATGCAGACCATTATCGAAGTTGAGCCAGCAGCTACTATTGGTCTACTCATTCGAGCATCCCCCATCATGCTTCGCCAGTACGTGCTCGATCGCCACATCATCGCCCGGGGGATACCAAAGAATATTTTCAGTATCAGCACGATTGGAAGTCTTCTCCAGGACGCCCTAGCTGTCTTGCACCTCTCTCACAAATCCACAAAACCTCTACGTCCAGAACATCCTTTCCTCTCCTCGTGGATATCAATGGGTTTCCAGGACCCGCTGAAAGTCTCCAATAAGCCGTTCACGGTGAGGCTGTACCAGCTCATTCGTCGAGTCATTCTACTTATCGAGACTTCTGGAGAAAAGAACCGTACAGTTGGAGTTGGAGCATGTACTTCGCTTCTCGAGACTCTGCACTTTATTCTGGCCATTGCTCTACCAAAGAGCTTTTGCGCCTCAAGCCGCGGCCGTTCCATTATATAGAGACATGGCAGAAGAGCCTCCTCCTAACAGCTTTTCTAAGATCTGAGATAATTTGGGGGCTTTTCCGTTTCATGGGTTTTGGAACCCAGGCTATGGTTTCGCCTTGATCAACCCCAAACTCCTGTCATCCGCAGAACTCAGGGCAGTTATCATAGTTCATTGTTATCGCTCGAAGAACGGTATACATCTACAAAAGGAGACCTATATTCTGATGAAAACTGCATTTGTGATGCAAAAATGTTCATCAATCAATCCAATATTTATATATCGAACCCAGAGTCTAAATAACCATATGATGCAAACTACCATTCAAGCGACCGACATTGAGAGACTAACTTTGCCTTTTCATTACAGGTACCCTCTTCAAGATTATCGACGTGCATAACTTGGTGTCAGCTTAAATGTTCTTCCATCAAAACAACAAATGGATATCTCAAACAGTTTCACATGATTGGGAAGGGAAATGAGACTTTTTCCGGCTTCTGAGAACATGATTCCTATTCCCCTGGGCAATTTAGACTGTGGCGTTGATATTCGGTAACACAGTGTTTCTGAGTGCTGTTCCTAACTGCAAATGAGGATATGGATATACCCTTGAAAACAGCGTTTCGGCCTAGTTTGTCCAAAATCCGTCATTCTTCTTGACGGCCCTTTCTCCACTGCCAGAAGGCTTTACACCAGAACCAAGTCTCGATAGTGCCAAACACGCTCAGAATCACAATTAGAACAAACTTTGTTCCTTTGCCAAGTCCCAGAGAGTTGAGACTGAAAGCTGAGTAGGAGGGATTCTGTTCCGAGGTTTGATCTTCCCCGGCCTTGTTTCTGCTCAGTTCTTGCCTGGTCCGTTGGCTTCTATTGATAAGAGAGGTCGACGAAAAACTGGCGGTTTGTCCGGTAGAGTTTGGACGAAGTCTGCGGAGACTTTGAAGCCGTGGTCGAAGGGGCGCGGCGATTGAGAAGATCATGGTGAAATATGTTGTTGTGGGTATTATTTGGAATACTTGGGACTCGGATATCACGGGAAGAAAAGGGCCATAGCCGTAGAAAGAAGGCCATAAATGAATGTGTAAAGGAATTTTTCGATTTCGACAAGCGCCGTCGATGAAATACATTGACTGGCTGATCAGGTCAGCCTTCGTATTGCGTATCTCGTATCGCGTATTGGACCCCACTTTCATTGAGGTCTGGTGGTTAGTGAAACGACCGCGAAACAGAGACAACGGGGAAGTTAAATCAATAGATGATCTACCATCATTCCAGGCAGCTCTAAGAAGATAAAAAATACTTGAGTAAACTGTACAGCGTCAAAATATCCAAGCTAATGTCTTAGAGCGACAACAAGCCTGATCTGATGGCCTCCATAGCCGAAACTGGCATCCATTAAAGGTTTCGAGCGTTCCATCCGTTTATAACCAATGCTTCAGTGGAACACGACAATATAGAGGCCACGCACGAATCAGGGATAAATATGACGCTTTACGGAATTGTAGACAAAGAAAACAACGGATTGCAGCCTGGCCTGGCGAGCCGTATGACTTCTGCTCAAAGGAGCTGGGATAAGGCGCTCGAGCATACTCCATACATTCTGTTCTCCGACGACATTTGCCTCAAGATCCTCGCCAATATCACTACCGCTATAAAGCCGGGATATAATAAGCTTCTTGTTAACAAGAATTACTCCGCGCTAGCGCTTAATTTAAGCATACTGCCCTTACTGTAACCATAATCACTTTGTTAAGCTTCAAGGAACAGGCTCGTGCGAGCTACTTGGCCGTACTAGACATGCCTTACGCACAATTTGTGTTCTTTTCTTCTTTCTTTCAGGTAATGTCCACCGAGATCCTTGATAAATTGCATTTTGTAGCGTAGTCATTGGTGAACACTTCCACTCATAAAAGTCTCTTGTCGAATATGCAAAGGTGCTTTCTGTGATTCAATAATAATTTAGTGTCCCTCCCACTACCTGAGCTACTAACAAGGTGACCTGACCTTATAACACAATTCTGCCGCACACAGTTTACCCAGATTTCTGTTATTCACTATTGCTCGACTCATGCCCGTAGTCCTTCTGGGCCCTGCGACGGTTTGTAACCCTTTTTGTGTTGATGGGTAGGCCATTGGGGCCTTCGTTCTCGCGACGGCAGTTAACGCCGGCTTCGTTACCGCAGCGTGCAGGGAGGAGGCAGCAGCCGTCATCATCACGGAATACTTCCAAGCCGTCGTTTCCCCTGCCAAGTGAGACGCAGTCTGGGCCGTTGGGGAATCCACAGCTATGATAGCGTGTTAACAGAGCCGAATTCAATAAAACGATTCAAAGTCCAAGCCTACCCATTCTGCGCAATGACGCCAACGGCGAAAAGAACTGAGACCAAAGCGAGCTGCATTTTGTGTTGTTGGAGAAGAAGCAAAGGCACCGGGCCGAAAGAGAGAAGATGCGATTATAGTGTGTCTGTATTAAAGACTGGTGAAGAGGGTAAGCTGATGCTTTTGAATAAAGACGAGAAAATAGCGAGAGTCAATTTATGTGATGGTTTCGATGTATTTATATACTCATCGAAAGACATCCCCTGGATATGGTGATTGTGGTTCTTCTCTTGGCTGAAACAGCGCCCGACTTGTAACGGACATCAAACGCAGGAGTTCCAGTGTTACAACTCCACTTTAGACGTGAAACAGAAGTAACAATTTGATGATATTACTTAAAGAGGAAATTCTATTATCGCCAACTTTAGATGACCCTCGTTGAAACATTGGACCTTGCCTTAAGGAGTTCTTCCCGTTATCCTAAAACGGTCGCGACACCCGAGAAAGCTAATGCTAAATATAAAGAGAACTCATTATAACGTATTAAATATGCTCGTAGTAAACAAACCCTTTAGTTCTTTGTTCTCACAAAGGCATTCTGGTGTGTCAAATTGATTGAATCATTCTTCGGCAGATGCACAACTACCCATCGAGATTGATAAAGTCGAGGTTCGTCAGATGTAAATTGATTAGCCAAGTTGAGTTAAATATATTGCCGATCCTTCTATAGTAGTATATCACGTCACTTTGACAACAGAACTCTCATATTAATTAGAGGGTCCCTGCTCAGCAGGGATCCCCAGTCCCCAGGCTCAACGTGCCTTGCACAGTGCTGTCCTAACCCAAGCATTAATTATCTCCTCCATAAATGGTGGGTTTCCATTTCTATCCAAGTCCTTCCATTCTTTTGCCAAAGACGCAGACTAACGACTTTTTGGAACCCAAATAAAATTTGCATGTAATATAACTGGCCTCTCATCGGGCGTGCATTTTCGTTTGGTGAATCGTGATCGCCCCAGGGTAACGCGTCTCGGCTGGGTTTCAGCCGCTAATTGCTGCTGGTGGACTCGCCTGAATTGAGACGTGGCAGTGAAATAACACAGCTGCTGGGAAGAAAGGCCAAGTCAGGCGACAAGTTGGCTGATGAAGATTGAATAAGCGCCGTCATTTGGTCCATGGTGTGTTGTGATAAAGAGAGCGAATAGGTTTCTTTTGTTGTTGACGGCTGGGAGACCTCAGAAACCTCGTGCTCCGATGGAGACATAACGTCGGGTTCAGAAACGAATGGCATGGTGATTGAAGATCTCTCCGCGTTTGAACTGCCGGATAACATTGTTGCAATACTTGTGTAGATATTGAACAGACCAGACACCAGACCGCAATTTATAACCGTGCTGTTAGATCTTCCTCCCGGGGCGCTGGGTCAAGCTCCGTGGTCTGATCCAACAAAACGACAGTGTAAACTAGTATATGCGGGGGAACTCTCCCCACGTCACATCCGGAGGCTTCGGCATTACAGCGCTACTGACCGCCCTACGTAATGAAATACAGGTTCCAGGAGACAGACATCCTGTTTTATATTCTAACGCGCGTCTCTCTCATATTCCATTTCTTGCTGTCAACTTCTCCTCTCTGTTCTGAACGTAGTCCAATCACTCATTGCTATTGGCGGCTTAATGACTATGACGCACTTGACTGTCATTTATTTTCGTATTTTTGATGGTCATGTAAGCGAAGCCTTGCTTTACGGTGGATTGTCCAGCCCTCAGCTGAAACATTGACGCCTTTGTCCCGGCAACAAGTAAACGCCCAATAGATCATCCACAATTGATCTCTTCCGGCCATTTCAAGCTGTTTCTTTGATGTTCAGATACTTTCTGCATTCTTATGTAACAAACTTAGCCAGGAAAGGTCAGAAAGCTTAGGATACTAATCTTAAGTTACAAAAATGCCCAGGCAAAGCCTAGGACATTTTAGACTGCATTTTGATCCCTTTATTTGTGTCACTTAATTCAAGGTCCGAAGTCTTCTGGCTCCTAAAGGCTTGGGCTCTTGTGAAATGGGGTTGAGCACTGTACGTGACAAAACTTACATTAGCATGTGACTGATGGTTGCAGCACACAGCCTTTGACACTTGAGGCCTTCCCGTAGAGTTCCCCAACCATGCTCGAATGCAGGGTTCAGATATGCGCTTCTGGCACAAGACCGCCCGCACTACGTCATGCGCTTCTAGAATGTCAAGCTTTGTGTCAACTGTTTATATCTGGAATTGATTTTAAGGGTTCCTTGGCTCCCCACGAATTAACTATATCTGAATACCTGGATTGAATCTACTTTCTAATTTTTCCAGTCTAAATCTTTTACTAGTCTTTGAACCAAGCCCAAGGTATTAGGATGGACACGGAAAAGAACAAGCGTCTCTTGAACCGATATGGAATCCTCCCCAAGCGAGGCAATCTTCTCAATCATCAATTAGAGGTTTGTTGAGTGCTCCAACCTTGCCATCAAAAGCTAATCCCATGCTTCTGCATTAGGGAAGAAAATACTTCGACTCAGGAGACTTTGCTCTCAACCAAGCTCATCGGGCATCTAACATTGGCAATGTCACAACAGGTAGCGAGCATCCAATTCGCCAAGACATATCAGAGCCTTCATCTTCCGTCCCAGGCTCAAGCAATCTCAAGGATAACGCCGGTCAGCCCTCATCAGCTACGAGAAAAAGTCTGGAGGCAAAGCCTCATCCACATACTCAGCTTCAACAAGAGATGGAAAGTCCAGAAGAGGGCGAGTCTCGTACAACGGCAGAGACAAAGGGTGGATAGGTTTTGCTCGATATGGTATTTATTTAGCAAACTTAATGTCCAATATGTACTTTTAATTTCATAGTTATTACAACCTCTCTTATATCAGTCTCGAGAACTATGCACGCCGCCATCTAAATCACCGAGGCGAAATATCACAAAGAGTTACCGAACTATAGTCATATAACCACAAAAGATACCAAAAGCCTCGGCCCTCCGAGCCTTTGGGTCGGGAATCGAACACAAGGGCTCATCATGGTCTTGAGGGTCGAGGTTTGTGTTCTGAATATCGGGGTTGTTTCTTTGCTTGATTTCATACCTACTGCTGTGAAATTTCTACTTTACTCCACCAGAACTCAGACTGCTTGCGTGCCCAGTCATCATCCGTAAACACAGCCGTTTTACCAACATCTCCACCAATCAACTCTTCATTCCCCTCACCAAACCTGAGTACCTTGGGGCTCTTTGGATCATAGGCTTCCCACTTAGGCCTCTTGGGGTACTCTCCAGGAACAGCGTTAGGGTCTCCTCTTGTGATGAAGCTTGTGACATAGTGGTTCAATGTCTTGGCCAGATCCTTTTGTGTCTTAGAAACAGCCACGACATTAGGATCGCAGACTTCGTAACGCATATTATCACCGTGTTGTGCACCATTGTTGACGCTGCTTATGGCAGCCCAGTGGTAGAGATAGACCGGCACAGATGGGGATGCAAGTTCGGCTGTTTGGCGTGCAGGAGCGACGTAGGCGTAGTGAGCGTAAGCAGCTTCGATACGCTTATACTGCGGTCCCATATCACTTCGTGTCTCCTTGTACTCGGAGTCTTCAAATTTGATGGGGTCTCGGTATAGCTCCTCGATTGTATCGAGATCCTCTGAAGTGAGTAGGGGTAGCAACTCAGCCCAGAAGTTTCGGAACTCAGAAGACTTAGACATCTTCTTGTTAACATATAGCGAGCCCTCATTCGTCGTAAAGCCTGTCATCATAGGCACCTTGTGCCACTTGCCAGATTTCCACGTCTCAAGAGGAGGCCGAGCAATGATATCTCCATCGATAACTGGTTGGAACGCCCATCGAAGAGAGGGGTTGTACTTGTCAAACGTGGCTGTTTGTGCATCTGTAATAACCTTTTCGGGTTGCTGGCGCAGATAGTCGAAAACTTGGTCCTCTGGGAGATCCTCAGGAACACCAACTGTGCGGAGGAAGTCCTTGAACTGAGCCTCGTGGATAGGTGCATTGTAAGGTCTCACAGCTCGTGATGTTGGAGCTCCAGACTCAATAATGGCTCTGTGGAAGAGAGGCGCAACTCCCTCCTTGTAATTCATGATATGGTGCCCGATCTGATTTGCGATTAGTGAATGAGCACGTGTATTGGACAATGAAACTTACGGAATGAGCACCAGCGGATAGGCCAAACAATGTGACATTATTAGGGTCTCCACCAAAAGCCGCAATATTCTCTTGCACCCATTCCATCATGAAAATCTGGTCCTTCAATCCAAGGTTCAGAAGACCCTCGCTCGCACTCAAACTCGACGGCAAAAATCCCAAAGCTCCAATTCGATACTGAAACGTCACAGCGACAAATGCCTCAGGTGCATTCGCCACCATCGACACCGTGTTGTGCATATGTGCCGAACCTCTATTAAACGCACCGCCATGGATGTACAGCGCAACTGGTAGCTTCTCGTGTTTGTCCGCTGACTTGCGGAAAATGTTCACCGTCAAACAATCCTCGCTCTGCTCGAGCGTAGGTCCTACCAAAAGACCTTTTCCAGGAGCTGCAGGGCCATATTGGGATGCGTCGATGACTTTGTCGGGTGATGATGGAAGTTTGACGGGGAGTCGGAAACGAAGATCGCCTGTTGGGGGTAACGCGTAGGGGACGCCCATCCAACCATCTACGGATTGGGGTAGCTTGTCGTTCAGCTTGACGCCGACGAGCTTGCCCTGGGGAAGGGCAATGGTTGGACTATCCGGAGAAATCTGGCTACCCATTTTGGCTTGATCTGATGATAACGGACGGAAGATAGTGAGTTGATTGCAGTTAAGTAGAGTAAAGCCTCAACACTGGCGAGATTCAATGTTGGAGTAGCGTTATCGGTAGCTGAGGGGCAACCTCGGCGTCCAAAAACTGGTCCGACAACGGCTTCAGCAATACAATCACCAGAGATAAATACAATCTGGGCCCTACTAGTAAATACCTATCCGCTCCCAGAGATATAACATGTCAATCTCTTTTTTTCGATCGGGGAACTAGCTTTACCCCGCAAATTCGCCTTTTGAATATGGACCCGATCGCTCTAGTTCAGATACGGCTATCAGATTTGAGGACCGACTATCGGAGTGTGACAACGGGCTATAATAGCCTTGGGGAGCAAGAAGACTTCAGACCTTAACTTAGGGAGACAAAATAAACTACCATAAAATTTTCCAGGCCTTACGGTAGGATTACCTAGGTATTTTAGACACTTAGGATCAAGGCCCTAATAAGCTCTTTTACCTCTCCAAGAACGGCCAATTAATGTTTGGCCTAAGATCATTTTAGGTCAGGTCCGGCTATCAAATTTGAAGACCGACGATCGTGGTGTGATAATGGGATAACGCCCAATAACACTAGGCCTAAACCCCGCAAACTTGGACCTTATAGTGATGCTCTTATTGGTGATGGTACCACTTGCGCCCGTCCTGACTCAGGAACTACAGGTTCGCATTTGGATGAGATCCGAAGATATACTGATAGGGTTAGATAGGGTTAATGCTGGTAAAGATACGAAGATTAGGCAATCCGAGGCTATTGTCTATCGCTCGCTGAGTTGGATGATAGGATGTACATAACTTATAGGTCTATCAACCCCTCATGATGAATCTCAGTGTGTCAAACCTGATCAGTCAATGGGACTGGCAATGCCAAAGACATCATTGTAAACGAATCTCACAACTTAACAATCCATCGCAATGTCGCCGCAACCAACAGGGCCGGTGCCCGATGACAAAAAGCAACCCGAAGAAGAGCAGATCGCCATGAAGAAGCTCGACTCCATAACCCCAGGCGAACTCATCGAGCTCGACGCGACCGAATCCTTCCTCCGCGAACACAACTTCACAAACGAATACATCGACGAACTCTTGTCTGACACGGCCCTCAACAAACAGCTCATTCGGAAAGTCGACATGATTCTCCTCCCCATGCTCATGGGAACATATATGCTTCAGTTCATTGACAAATCTGCTCTTTCGTACGCAGCGGTTTTTGATCTCTTCACGGACACTGGGATTTCATCGAACCAGTATTCCTGGTTTGCTAGTATCTTTTACTTCGCTTACATGGTTGCTGAATATCCTTGGTTGTTTCTTGCACAAAAGACGCGCATGGGCAAGGTTGTTAGTGGCTGTGTTATAGCCTGGGGGAGTGTCCTGCTTTTGACAGCTGCCGGTAATAATTTCGGCTCGTTGGCGGCATGTAGATTCTTTTTGGGTGTTTTCGAGGCGCCGATCACCACTTGCTTTATGATGATTGTTGCGATGTGGTATACGCGTGAACAGCAGCCTTTCAGAGCCGGTGTCTTCTATTGCTGCAATGGTGTTGGGTCCATGGTAGGATCGCGTCCCAGTCCATCAGACTTTTTGCTAACTGGTGTAGGTTGGTGGCATTCTTACCTATGGCATCGGGCAGATCAAGGGCTTTCCGATTTGGAAAGCAGTGTTTATGACTTGTGGCGGTATTACAGTTGTCTGGGGCGTTGTCCTCCTCTTCTTCCTCCCCGACAGTATCATGACAGCACGTCACTTCACCCTCGAGGAGCGAGCCTTGCTCATCGGTCGTGGTCGTCTGGCTCGAACCGGTCTTCTAAACAAGACCATCAAATGGAAGCACATCCGCGAAGCTTTCATTGATCCCCAAGTCTGGCTTCTTTTTCTGTTCATGCTCCTCAACGAAGTCATCAACGGAGGCCTGGCCAACTTTGGCAAGCTCATCATCAAGGGTCTCGTCCACAATCCTCTTGAGACCGTCGCTCTTGGTATTCCCCAGGGCGCTTTTCAAGTATTCTATATCCTATCCGGCAGCTTTTTGGCTTCCCGTCTGAAGAACTTTCGTACTATCATCATGGCCATCTACCTCATTCCCACCATAATCGGAGTCTGCCTCCTCTGGAAGCTTGATCGGGGACATCATAAGATCGGCGTCCTCTTTGGCTACTATATCGTTGGCTCCTTTGTCTGCTCTTTGGTCCTTGCGATGCAGATGCCTGCTAGCAATCTCGGTGGCTACACCAAGCGTATCACGGCGTCAGCAATGGTCTTCATCGCCTACTGTGCCGGAAACGTCATCGGTCCCCACGCTTTCCTCGGTTCCGAAGCTCCTCTGTATCCGACTGGCTGTATCACAATTCTCGGCTGTTCAGTCGCCCAGATGATCATTGCTATCTTGCTCCGGATACTTCTGGTCAGACGGAATGCACAACGAGATGCTGCTGCCGCAGCTGTTGGAAGCAACAACGCTGACCCTTCCGAGGTGGATGGAGCTGACTTGACTGATTTTGAGGTAAGATAAACCATTCTTCGTATTGAAAGTCATAATGCTAACAGTCTTTTGCAGAACCCTCATTTCCGCTACGTGTTGTAAGTTCTTATAGTGTGATGCGATACGGAGGCCGAGGCCAGGACATCTTGGGAGGTCAAACAGACTGCCTCAATGGTATCCATGGATTTCTATAAACGCCATTAATATGCTTTCCTATGATCCAATAAATCTTTACCCTCCCTAATGTTACAAATTTTTTGATGATACTACATGATTGTTTTGTTGCTTGCCCAAATTCAGGTCCACTACCTTGATAAAGGTTGAGGCCAGGGAAATACCACCTCGTTCGTTGCAGCGCCGGTGAAAAAGCATAAGCCAAGGATCCACTCTTTAGTATACAGCCTCAGCGGCTTGTCATACTCATCGTCTAATAGTCGAACTCCAAGCGATACGTGGTGGTCCAAGTCGTTCGCCAGATACTCATCATCTGGTTGGTCCTCTGACCAGAGGGATGTGAAAACATGCGTAGGCTCATCCTCATGCTGACTCAAGAGCTCATCTGCTTCATCGACATGCCGTTTACGAATGAAAATTGCTCGTACTGTTCTTGGCTGGCCTGATGAGTCGCAGAGATAACCTAGTGTCAGTGACTGATCGACATCCATGGCCATAACCACTTCTTTCGCCATCAGTCGACGATACCGTAAGCTAAAGGACTCGTCTTCATCAACAACAAAAGCGTCTTCTTCAAGGAATTCCTTCATATCATTCACTACCTCTGCCTCTTTTCGGCCCTTCTTTGCCTTGACGAGCTCAGCAAGCTGTCTTAGTCGTGTACGCTCGTAATCCGAAAGTTGTTGGTCCCCTTTCTGACTCGGTTGCGATAAACGTGGAGATGACCGGGGTGCTCTCAGTGTTTCATCAAGCTTCCAGAGGTGACCTCTTGTCACGATGCCAGTCTTCGTGAACTCGACGTCAACGAACCGACAACTCTTGTTGAAGGTCAATCTCTTCTCACTCTCAGGAGCTCGGAAGTCGTCAAAGAAGAGGCCGTTTATCTGTTCAATCATGGGCTCGTGTTCTGATATAGGCAGCTCATCATTCTTGAGTATCTCTCCATTTAGTAGACGAAGCGCCAGTATTGATAGTTCGAGACTGATGCCGCTGTCTTGAAGTCGCATGCTGTTCAATCGGATGGCATATTGGCAGCAGTTTGCGATTATAGCAAGACAATCCCACGGCTCCGTAACGCCTCGTTTGCGAACGTCTGAAATAATCGTCCCCGACATGGAGCTTGCAGGTGATAATAGTATTGTGTACTTTCCAGCAGTCCCCAGTATGTGATCAATCATCTCTTCGTCGCTGCTTGTAACGAAGTGATGGCGACGGAATGCGAGACAGAATTTTGTCGCGCTTTCAGAGAACCTTGCCGACTGGACACTCAGCTCGCCCGGTACTACACCGAATAACGGCTTCTTTCCACGGAGTATCGACCTTTTTGTCTCTTCAAAGTTCGGGCTGTGGTGGATCAGAAGTGTCATCTTGAGACCGGCTCGGTAATTTTCCTGGAACGTCCACGCTCTTGTCCACCACTTATCGCGAGTGATTTCATACAACAGGCATAGCATTTTCCGTGCTTTGTTGTACTCTGCGCCCTTTGACAGCGCAACTTCGCCCTGGTGATACCTGACCAGGGCGCCCTTGAGAATGGAAGATAACGTCCTTATCTCATCTTCATCCTGTATCGGACGACCAAGCAGCGCAACAGGATGATCGCTTAGTGAGTAGACGCGATCCATTGCATCAAGCGCATGTCTCTTTTGTCGACATTCGGTATGAGTACAAGCTGGTTGCTTGCATTTCTTCTGCGGGATGCTATGCCGATCAATCCACAGTAACAGCACATTGTGGCATTGCATGTACTTGGTGATCCTCTCTAGCACTGAGTTCCGAACTGACGAGCGCCAAGCTTCTTGGCCATCCCTTGTCTCGATTTTGTGGCCTTCATTTCTGGGGTTCTGCGTCTCATACTCCGAGGCATCCCAGGTATACGAAAGGGCGACAAAGTTGCTTTCGGTAAAGCCGTTGACTGTTTTTCTGAACCAATAAGGCGTCTCAGGCTTTTCATTCTCATCTTCTGTGAGTTTCCGCTTTTTGGATTGTCGTCGGCCGAGACATTCGAGGTTCTCGACGATCCATATCATTTTTTGCTGCGGGATCCTGTATCTTTGTATCTGTAGAAGTGATGAGATTATACCAGGTTCGTCTTCCGGTGCCTGACTGCCCCGGAGGGCTCGTTTTGTGGCCATTCTCTGGACCCCTGGAAGCACATTTCGGGTTTAGGGGAGGTTTTCGATTGGGTCTCATGGGAAAAGAGCGCGATTCCTGCTGACGACGTCAGAGGCTTTAGCTCAGGAGACGCGTCATCAACTGCCAATCACAATCCTCATCGCCATCTGGCCGTGGGCACGGACCTTATCTCCAGGGTGTGCTCTAGGGTGCCTGTTGGTATCTCATCACCACAAAACGCATATAAATATTTTATCCTCCCCACATGGTTTCTTGAACATTAGCACCTTGATCCACCATGAACATATTGTTAGCTCATACCTGTTCGATGTATCAAAAGTTTGTGTCGCTAGAAAGTTGAAAACCGATCGAGATATTGTCAAAGCGGCTAGCTGCGCTATTGTCAGTAGATTAAACAAAGAATGTCTTCAACTTACACCCAAAAGAGACGTTTCGTTATCAGGATCGTATTCATCCCAGGCAATGACTGTGGCAGGTGTCAAGATACCTTCCTTAAAGAAAGTCTGAACCTGCTTCAGATTGTCGTGTATGAAGGCCTTCTCCACTTTCTTGCCAATTTCTTGCTGGCACTCGAGGAAATATATGACTCGTGGCAACTGTAGAGTGACACAAAATGGGGCTAAATGGCCGCGCTGTAGTGACAATTTAAAATATAGGTTCAACAATGAAGACCCTATGGAGAACGTATAGTCATCTTGGACTATGCAAGATTTTGAGTCGGACGAGACTTCCTCAGTCGTCATCTTCCTTGTCCATTGGATGAAAGCTTTTGCATTCCAAGCTTGCCTCCATGTACGAACGACAACTTCTGCATTGCGTTGACGCGTTCGATACTTCTTGCATGTCTCGAGGCTTTTGAGACTTGGTAGGTTTGGTTCTCTACCAGTTGGTGGATTTGAGGTTGGTGAGCAGCTTCTGACAACCTTTCGGGGCGCTCTCATCGTCATGGCCCTGGTTCATTAGCACTCGTTCAACTATGTGAGGATATGGGATGCATTATACAAGATATTGGCTGTCATATGCAACTGGAGCGAAGCAAGACAACGATCTAATCCATTCGAAGCCACACGTATCTGATCTCTGTAACGAAGAAACAGGGCACCAATTGACTTCAATGGATTTCGAGTTTTCTTTTGCACTTTCGAGATTGCGTCGAGGATGTTGTGAATATCCGATACTTTGAACAAGCACTGTTGAATGATTCGTCGCAGCTTCTTCAGCAGAGTGACTTCGGTAGGCTTCAATGTTGGTGTTTCGACATCTGTAAGTACAATCTCTAATGAGCAGCAGATCGCTTCGATGTCGTCGAGCTTGTCGACGAGACTCTGGAGCTCCTTCGACGCCGACTTGTAGGCCGAGATGTATTCCTTCACGGCTTTTGCCGTCTGTACCAGCTGCATCGCTAGCGAAACAATGCCAAAGCTTAGTGACGCGGGTTCCATGGTATGTGACAGTGTCAATGAAGGTGGAGACCTCGTTGAAAAGATGGGTGGCAAGACTTTTGATGATTGAAATATGAGAAATCAGGCTGCGCGGAATGCCTTGAAGGGGCTGTGCATGGCGTCGCAATTCTATTTGATCAATGCTCCATCATCGCCAACGTGTTTTGTTTTGTGATTTGTCTGTTCTTACAGCCTGCATAAGCAGGGGCACGGGTGACTGCAAACGAAACAGACCCGAACGGTGCTGATGCATGCTTAAAAAATAGGCAAGGTACCTGAGCGATATGTGTCTCTAGGCAGACAAGTTCATTCGACATGAGCGTCATTTTGTGTCACTTTGCACGAGGTTGATGGTAGCAGTGAGGTTTTACAAAAACCTCCAGATAATTCCAATTACAATGCCATCCCCACCATCCCTTTCTCAGGCTCTTCAGGTACATGACCCCATAATTCATCCGTACTTTGAGTATTCTCAGGATAAGCTGACAAGTTTTCCACGTCCACCTCTCTTAAAACATGGATACTACCATTTGTCGGTGCCGCTGGGACCGGGTTTGAAGCCGCAATAGTTGTGTTCGTGTGAGAATTTCCCGCATGGATAAAGTCTCTCGTGTTCGTAGTTTTACCCTTAGTATTTCCCTTATTCAGAGACGAGAGGAGCACAAGGGTGCCCTGGTTATCGGTATTCTTGGTTGGTCGGGATCGTGTTCCGCTACGATTTCGTACAAATTCGATGAGCTCGCTCAGAACGGCAAACTCCAGTTTGAGTTTGATTGAGTACGTGACGAGCTTGATACCTTGTTCCCAGACGTAGAGGTCGTAGAACTCTATAACCAGCAGAGCGATGTCCAGCAAGACAATAACGAGGTTTATCGTGAACAGCTTGTATAGCATGCCTTTTGTGTCGCCAAAGGCTGTCCTCAGAACCTCCATTGACTTCCAGATGTAGAGACCAGAGATGATAAGCTCCTGTAGATAGAATAAAGATATGGAGATCTTTTCCGCAATGTTGAAGACGTTATTGAACCCTCGTCTGTTGTCTCTTGGACTGTACTCTGACCCGAAGAGAAGCACAGTCATTGTTGTATGCTGAGCCGCCGTTAGTGGCAAACCTCCGGGCTCAAAGGGGACTTACCCAGATTAGGCCATTGATAATGATCATAATGAGAACCGATCTCAGAATCCTGATGTCGGTGATAATCAGATGAAGTCTGGAGTATAAGACGACAGATTGGCCACTAATAACAAGTATCCAACCGACCGTCTCAATGGCCATGCCAACGTAATCGTGCACGAGGTCGAAGTATACGATTAGCCATCCCAGACAGTATGGAATGATGCCAAATGACGCGATCAGAATACTCCAGAAGTAAAGACCGGCTTTTCTCTTGAAGGTCAAGGAGATGAGGGTGAGTAGTTCGATGGCATTGTACAGCGATAATGTCGAGGCTATCTAAGTAGAGAGTTAGTACAGAACAATATCTAAAGGTATTCTCCGTCGAAGTTTACAACAACAAATACGTCGCGACCAATGTACACCGTTTCATCAATCGATGAGTGCTGGGCATCCCATTTATCGCGGTGGGGTAGCATCATTTTGTTCAGTTCTGAAGAACCAACAACATCGAAAACGTTGTGAAAGGAGGTATAGTGATATCCCAGAGGCGGCAGGCCAGCTCGGCACATAAATTATCTAAAGAGACCCTTGGCTACCGCGCTTTCAATGGTGTCATAATTAATAATGCCAGGGACCAAGAACCGAGAAACGTGATACGCCAAAGAACGGTCTCGATCAGCGCACGCTATAGCTTAATCGTAGTAAGATTCTCTTGGATTGACGCCAAATGCGAGCTATAGCTGCTTCGGCCAATCTCGATGAGAGTCAAAGAAGGTGGTAGCTTGAGGGAACCGCTCATGATCCAGCGGGCAGCGCCATCGCATTCCAGAGAAGTCGAGCGCCCGCTATCTGTCGGCTTGCTGGAGATTGGCCCGCCTCAGAAAGACTAGAGGTGATCTCGACCCAGCGATAAAACAAATTATGATTTTGTCAGTTGGAAGAGTTGCTCGATCCTAGTCGATTTATCGGCCCTGATAGACTGGTAATTCGAGGCTTAAGAACAGCGACCTGAGAGCGAGTTGTCTTTTCCGTGGGCAGACCGAGAGACATTAATTACTATCCCGCGCATGATTATGGACCACCTAATTAGGTCGGTTAATTCCGATCATCAAGCATAAGCTCACAGAGCTCGGTATTTCGCACATCCGGTGGCGTAGTGGAGGTGAGACATTCCTGACGGCTAGACCAAAGGTAGATTGCAGTTTTCGCCAATTGATGACCTGTGGCTTCCTTTTAAGCTTCTGTTTATGGTTGGCTACGACGTTTCCGACCTGGACCTGCATATGGAGATAGCGGCAGTGTTAGATGTCCTGGCTAGCGCACAAGCCTCAGCTGACAGTCACCAATACAGCACGTTCCAAAACGAAAGGTAAGCGCCATTATTACATGATTTATTTCTGCTAAGAAGCCACGCCGCCAACTTTGGACCGTATATCGGACATAAACGCGCATCGAATGTTGCTCTTAGTATATAGCAAACTCTTTCTTGGCAGCATTTGTTTGGAGAAGCTCTCCTTGCATAATACCATCTACATAAGCATCTCAAGCCCCCTTGGTCCCGTGGACTTAGCACGATAGGCGAATCGACGCCCCAGAGTATCGTTACGATATCTTTAGGCTCGATCACTTTATGACCCAAACCAAGCATACTCTTTTGTGTTTCAAAGAGCGTTCTCCAATGTCTGTCTACCTCGCTATAATCTTGAAGTTCACTAAATCGCGTTCGAAAAAAAAGTTCAATGACGGTCCAGTTTAGAGACTGGGGCATAGGTAGAGGTAACGTGCCCAAGAAACGAATCTGACAGGAGTTTAACGTTTCTGAGTAAACTGGCTGCTATCACATAACGGCGCGGATGAAGCTGACTTCGTTGTGATCATTCTCAAAGCCATCAATTTCATGAGATCGAAGGGTTCTCCACACGTAGTCCTCTCCAGGCCCTGACTCCTGTGATAGAGGTATAAAGTCCAGAATTGATGCTAGTCGTGCCTTATTTTCGTCTTCTGTGCTCCATGCTGCGTTTTTATTTGAACCTTGTTCTGGACACTGCCGTCCCTTTCTGATGAGGTCAACACGACATCCATTTCGGCGCAGTATACCAATTTGGTCATCGCTTATTACATATATCGAAGACATGCTTGTGCTACCTGGTGCGTTATAGCTTTGTGCGCTTGTCCCCTATTAATTGATCCGCCTTGTGTGAATGTTAGTTAGGCCAATGTTCCGCCAGTCGATCACCCACGAAGGTAACCCACGCTGGTTTCCGCCGCGAGGTGTGCACGAGTCAATGTTAAAATCATTCTCAAAATTGTACATAGCTCTTGTTGCAGTAACGAACGCCTCTCTTGTGGAGAGGCGGTAGTCTGCTTGAGTTCTGTCTTCCCATTGCTTTTTTGCCTAATCATCCAGAGGAGTCGACCAACCGTTGGCAGCGTCGTGCTCCTCAGGTTCGGTCGTACCACGTAGCGTCTTATACCTCTTCATCTGCTGCGACTGCTCCGACTCCTCACCCTTCAAAATCCTCGTGATACGCTCACCAATCTCCTGCCCTTCCATGTAAGCACCCTGCAAATATCCGAAGAACTCGGCTGAATTGGCTTCGCCAGCAAACCACAATCGGTCAACATTCGCTCGAAGATTCTGGTGTTTCTCGAGCGTCATACCAACGGGCCAGTTACTGTATGACCCGTACGCCCACCTGTGCCTCATTGTTAGCAAACATCGCAAGAAGGAGGGTTCGGTGACTCACTCTTCCATACTCCAACGGGGATACATGAACGCTGTAGGCTCGGGGATATGCTTATCCGGAAACATCAACCGTAGCACCTCCATGATTTCCTTCTTCGTCTTTTCATCGGACTGTTGCTCAACTTCATACGCCTGCTGTTGCACAACTGTACCAAACAAGATGTTCGATCCTGGAAGGAACCCTGGTGTGCTCAGTGACTGAAACAACGGGTAGTAACCGCGTTGCTCAGGGTCCGCGTAGAGAAAGTACTGTGTATCCTCTGGCCAGAACGTCTCGTTGAACTGCATGAAAATCTTGGTGTATGTTCCCATTTGGAACTGCTCAATCGCTTGTCTCTTCCAGCGGGGAAGTGTCGGCTTGAAGTCGACAGCGTTGTTCTGTAGCACACCGACGGAGAAAGTGCAGATGGCGTAATCTGCTTCGACGCAGCCGTCCTTGGTGTCGATCTTGACTCCTTTCTGAGTGTATTCGATCTTCTTGACCGTCGTGTTGAGGCGAAGCCTAGGGTCATTCTTCTTGAGGAACTCGTTTGCTTCTCCAATGAGCCAAGCATTATAGCCTCGTTGATCAATGACAAGATTTGTTTCATCGCTAAAGTGCTTGAAGGTAGCATTGTTTCCAGCGACGCCGTACACGAAGCCACTTTGCTCTGGCGAGTACGCGGTCTCAAAGTCCCAGCCCCACCAATCAACAGCAGCCATTTTCATATCTCTCTTGGGTTTCCAGCCCGCTAGACTAAGGCCAGCACGAGTTGATGTATCCTGCAGGTTCTTAGTGAAGATATATCCAGCCTCCTGAGATGCAATTTCCCATTTCTCATCAAAGAGATCAATCAGCTCGGTGTAATCAGATGCTCCAGTCTCATCATAGGTGATGATTGCACTCGTATTGGAATAGGTATTCTTCACCTTGTGCTTCTGAGCAAGACGCCAAATTGGGTTAATCTCGCCGGAGGGGTTCTGAAGACCTTCGATCCAGTTGGCACCGAGCTCAACGGTCAAAGGTTTACCGTCGGTAGATTTTCCGAAAGTGGTATGTTTCATGCGACCTCCTATGTAATCATTGTGCTCAAGGATCATGAAGTCATGGATGGAGGCATTGTGTAATGTTTGTGCTGCAGTGATACCAGCTACGCCAGCGCCGAGAATTGCAACCTTGGTTTTAGTGCAGGTCTCTTTGCGTGGTATTGATGCTGCTTCGCCTGAACTTAGGAGGAGTCCAAGGAATATTGAGAGTAGTTGAGAAGTTGGGTGTCGCATCTTGAACGCTTCAGTAGCTTAATGCGTTTTGAAGAAGGATAGAAGCTTGGAGTATGAAAAGAGTCTCCATGTTTTCCAGGACTTCAGCCAACTACTTATGCTTCTCAATTGCGACCTAGACAACCCTACTGTTGATCGTGTCGTCTACGGTCTAGCTGCTATCAACTCAACTATCTTCACCTCCTTCCATTCTCGTCGCAAATGTGGCCCATGTCCTTGTCGTAGATTGTATGTCCTTTGATAGAGCAGTTGTATGCTATCTTATCAGCGTGCCCAATTTCTTTCCCCATACGGCAGTTGTATTGCAATTATTGAGTTACCCCGACATTTTGCAGATCAAGCTTACCAAGTCGGGCGAATAGATTGCAGTTATCCGACCTTTCTATACCAAGTTTGTATAAGCTCATGGCCTGCACCCGTCAAGATAATTTCCCCGCTCCATCAAAGACAGTGGCTGCAATAAATCAATGCTGATCGAGGGACTTACCCCGATATTAAACCCTTTGGAGAAGGACGATGGAGACGGTCTCGAATGTGAGATTCAGTTGGTACGGTTCAGCCAATTAAGACGTGGTTTTGCTTCCCCGCGTTTTGATTACAATGCGTAGCGCGGCTTACTTACGCAAGGTCCTTAACAAGTGCCGACCTTATTATGAACTTGGTGTAGATAAAAGCGGACTAGACGATGAGAACGACATCCGATGCAGCCGAATGGTTGTGATCTTGAATCAAGGATAGCACGTGTCAGATTGACGCCCAGAGAACACTGCCAATCCACTTCCAGATGTCTAGCTGGCCAGTACTGTGTCAAAATTACTTTATTACTCGATACTCACCACCTTGTGACTCGATATCCCTGAACCTTTGGGGGATACATTTAGAGTTATGTTTTCTGCAAATGATTGGAACAGATAATCTGCTGGCACGCCCATCTTAGACAGTTAGTATACTGCCTGAAGTGTGTTTTGAAAAGTCCTACTTAAAGTTGAAGTTAGCCAAGAGCTGACGCCAACCGCGCGCCTTAAGTCAATATCTGACTGGGTCGATATATCGCTTCCTTGCTTGTTCAACCCAATTTCGACCACAATTATTCTGACTTGTTCCATATAACTAAATCTCCCTCATCCCGATCAGGTTCGGAGGCTGGTCAATATGTATAGTCACATGCAGACTCTCGTAAATGGCGGCCAAGTCCGACGCATCATTTTCGCGCCGAAGCATCATGGAAGTACTACAACTGGCTATGCTTCAATTGGTGCGGTCTGATTGTCACTCAGTAAGTTGTGTCTAGTTGCGGTGCTCCCGTTGGATACTCCCCTGGTCAAAACTCCACTTCCATCGTCTAACTTCCGATCCAGCTCGGATATATCATGAACCGGCCGAATTCATGGCAAAATCTGTCGAACCTTTCTTGTTTCAGTTTTCAAGTTTGTACTATAGAAATCATGATTTCCGAAGCTATAAAAGCCTTATGGCAGCATAGCTGTTCTACTTGGATGGCACCATCGAACACCCACCATCATATGTCATCACTCTAAATCCAATTCAACCAATCTAGCATCATGGCTCCCCTCCATTTCGGTTCCCTCGTCTATGACTATCAGGCGATGGATGTCTTGGGCCAAACAGATCTCCTCAACTCATCCACCAAGCCATACCTCAAAGCCCTTTCAGCATTCATGAAGATTGAAGAAGACACAATCGCTCGCGCACCAGAGTTTGTCTTCCACCATATCGGCATTACTCGTGAACCTTTCCTCCTCCAAACTAGTAACATCCCTATTGTACCTACTACGACAGTCGATGACTGCCCCGAGCTTGACATTCTTCTCCTCGGCGGTCCTGATCCCGTCAATTTCGAGCTCCACCCCAAGTACGCAGAGCTCATCCAGAAGCACGTCGCAGCAGGGAAACTACTATTCACTACTTGCACCGGAGCCAGTGTCGCTGCAGCGGCGGGCGTCCTCGACGGCAAAAATGCAACAGTCAACCACTGTGCTATCCCTGCTGTCAAGCAGAAGTTCCCTAACGTCAAGTGGACTAATGAGAAGAAGTGGATTATTGACGGAAATATCTGGACCGCGGGTGGTGCAGTTGCAGGAATGGACATGTTTGCTTATTGGATCAAAGAGAATTTTGGAATGGATATCATGGTTCTGGCTACGTCGCTTTTGGACTATGAGCCGAGAGATGTTGATGGTATTTTGAATGTCATTCCGAAGAGGTTTGATGAGAATGGCAAGCAATTGCAAACTCATGTCTTTGAATAGATTGCCACGGATTGGGGAGTCTACACCTCACCGCCGCGATGGGTCGAACAAAATAGGGACATATTGCGTCAACATACACATACTCACGGACAGTAAGCAAATTAAATATGTCTATTATGCGTATTATTAAGCCAGTCTATCCCAGGGTATACAAAATATCAAGAGCCAAATTTTATCAACTCATCACCGTTTTCTTGCGTCTGTCTCTTCAACCGTAAACTCGACCTCCTTCGTGATCCCTGGCATCGAAGGAATAATCTCATCCGAGCTCGCCTCACCACCTCCATGAATATAAACACTGTGTTCATTCCGATCATGTGCACTTCCAATCCCATTGTTGGACCTGATAGACTTCCCATTACTTCTCTTCCAGTTCGATCCATCTCCATCGGCAAGCATGATACTTCCAGGTTCGGGGCCGGCTTTGTACTTGGAACTGATGACGTTGGAGGAGAGGAGTGAACCGAAGATGGGTCTGAGTTTCTGACGCATCCAGCCCCATGTGCTGGGGAGATTGGCTGTTACGACGGCGACGAAGGATTCTCTGACGGCCCATGATCCAGCTTGTTGTGGACCTGTATTAGGGTTCTAGACAATGTCAGCGGTCAGTCTAACATAGTATGGGAATGAGCAGCCTCGTGCCTTGAGAAGTAAAATGCATCGCAGTAGTCCAGCAACCATGACAAAAACAGCACCCGAGAAAAGAACCAGCAGACCGTACTTCTTCACCTTGGGAATTCGGGCGCCCCAAAGCATTGGAATAGGAATTGCAAGGAGGTAAATGTCAGTGGCAATGTTGAGGCTGACAACGATAAAGATATAAAGCTTCGATAACGCGGGCTGGCAGAGATCTAGACATTCAGTTAGTTATCAGTCAAGAAGCAGTTATACTTCGACATACTGCCTGGATTGGGGTAGATCTGCCACATTCGGTGGAACGGTTGGCAGCTGAAGAGAATACAGCAGATAATGGTGATGTATGTCACGGCGATGAGGCCGAAGCCGACGTAGATGCGTATCTTGTAACCCGTAAGACCAGCCTAGAATCGTCAGCAGGAGTCCCGTCGTTAGGCTTGTGTCAAACCCACGGTCAGTCGGAAGTAAAAAGCGCACAGCGCACTCTTGACAACCCAAAGTAGTGTCACGTACAAGATCCAACCGGCGATTTGGACCTTGGAACCGCCAATCCTATGAACACTTAGTCTCCGATGTCCCCTTTGTGGTGAAGTAACCTACCTCCATGCATGCTCCTCACTCTCCGGCGATAGTGCTTTCCTCTCCTCTTCCGTCATCCCGCTGTTCGTCAATCCTCGGAATTTGGCTCCAACCGTATACGCAAGCGCCGTCTCGATCGTATAGGGAATAATGGCCACCAACATGAGGTAATCATCGGCTTCAAAGTTCCTCAAACCAACTTGTCGTATCCTGGCATACGTTCGTAAAAAGATGATCAAAATGCCAATAGTTAAAAGCGTAAAAGCTTCGGCAGCGAAAGAAGTAGGGCCACCCATGGCTGCAGCTTAACTTGGTAAAACAAGATAAACGAAGCAGCACAGGGCGAGACGAAGCAAATGCATAGGGGTCTTCAGCTGCGGGGATAAAAAGGTCTTTAAAGCATCTATTGTCAGGGGCCGGACGTAGCCACTTGCATGGGTGTAAGGCCTGTAGGCAGCGTTTCCGGTGCCCCATCGTCAATCACAACTCTATCTTGCAAGGCCGTTCCGGTGATAAGGTGCCAAGAACAGGAGTATGCCCAAGCGAGGGTCACAGGGAAATAAATGCGGACGAGGCTTGCAGTAGTATTGCAGACTAAAGACGATCGCCATCGGCCAAGGTCTTGGTGTAGAGGTTAGACCCCCAGCTACTGCCGCCTCGAGTCATTGCATCACTGAGCATGGTTTCAAGATCTTTTACTTTTGCGGCTTTACACCTGCTCCTATAGGTGGAACTTACGAATCCTCTTGTAATAGGACGTGGCAGCGAACCGTGCGTTCCATGTCTCGCCACAAGATTCCCTTAGTAGAGAAGGGGAATGCCAGTTTGGCTCTGACGAAATGTCTACAATTGCTTTGTTCCCCTAACAGAGATGTTTGATGATGCTATTTAGAGTTGCTTCTATCGGGAACTAGTGCTTATCGGTCGCCTTACGCTCTGGCCCACATCCCGGCTTCCAAGTCCACCAATCAGCAGTGGTAGGTGTCAGGAATATTGAAATGACTCAGTATAGACGAGTCAGAAGATGAGGGTTCATAGCTCAATGAGGTAGTGTACCCGTGCTCTAGAAACTCAAGTGTCTCTCCTTTCTTTCTGCATCGATTACTTCAGGGGCGTCGTGCCAATGCCAGCTCCCCGGGTATCTGTTCCCCGTGCCCCACCTTCCGAAGGCTTCAGGGATTCATCGGAATCTAAGGAACGGCTCCTGTGCCGCGTTTGCCATTTAAGACACACTCTCCTGGACCGTAGCATTGATGTCTTGGACTCATGAGTCGCGAAAATGCATTCAAAAGTCCTTTTTGTGAGTCTGATCGCGGAGATTCTTGATAAGAGCTCAGTTAATGAGGCAGATCGACCGCAATTGAGGCTGATAGCAGTCCTCTAAAGGCCCCACTTCTTTTCCTTTGGTGCTTGGTTGTTTCCATTTCGATTCCGTCTTGTAGGGCACATGATGGACGGCTACACTGAATCAGGTTACCAACGCAGATCACAAGAAACTGAATCACGGACTTGGACTTTAACGGCTGCTTAGTTCGAGTGATCCAAGGCGTTGACAGCGGATAAATGTAGCCTTGTAAGGCGAGAATCCAATTTGGTTCACCTTGCTACGTGGAAGTGGACCGGAACATTCCATTGGCTGAGACCTAAACTGGTATAGGGTGGCTGTTTCGCATTCAAGACTTCCATCGAACAAACATATCTTCCTTATTCTATAATATGTATGCACTAGTAGTGAAATTCTTTATACACTATTAAATGATCCAAGCTAAAGTCTCCAAGGTGCCCAGCGCTTATTGTTGCCTCACCATAAAACCTCATCCGATAAAAACTTCATTGACGTCATTACGTAAACATCAGTCAAATGTAAATCGGAGACAAAATAAATTTTTCATGTATCAAATATCCATGTGCAATAATTACCTCCTCAATCTATGTGCATCCAAGCATATTAAACCAATAAGCTAAAAGTCCTTTTTCGCGGACAACCAAGAAGTTTCAAACAGCCACCAAACAAGTCGAGTCAAGTCAAGTCATCATTTTTCCCTTATCCATCGATATCCCAGTCATTAACGCGTTACTTCATAAGCATCCCTTGTCTAGTCAGTTGCTCTTGTTGAACAAGCTCATCCGCAACATGCCCCCCTTCTTAGGCTTCTGATGAAAAGAACTCTGCGCGCTGACCGGTCGATGGTCGAAACTGTCAATGCTCTCCATGCGCTGAACCGGTTGGCGAACGACAGGTGGCGGGGGCTGCTGCATGAGTTCCCCGCGGAGTGCTTTGCCGACATCTTGGTGCTGACGCTCATACTCATCGTGCTTGGATTTGGCTTCGAGGAAGCGGTCTTCAGCTTGTCGGCGTCGTTCTTGAAGAGCGCGGATTTCATCATCGAGTTGATTCATCTGCGCTTGAGCTTCATGCATGAGACGATCATACTCGTGGATCTTCTGCTCCAGAGGTTGAAGAACGCTCTTTTGAATGGAAGGGCTGTTCAGACGGTTGATATCATTGCCAGGAACTGCTAGACGGTCTGGTGAAGGCGCACGACGCTGCTGATGCTGCTCTGAGGCCATGGATTGAGAAACACGGCTTTGCTGAGTGTTTGGTCCATTTCTGGGAGGTGACTCTCCATGAGGTCGCGGCTCAGACTCTGAAGCGCGGCGCGATGGACGTCTGTACCGACCACCTTCTCTGGGGCCATTAGGCTGCGGCTGAGGACCTCCGTCCATTCCGCCAGGATAAGTAGGGGGCATTGGTTGCTGAGGACCTCTGGGAGCGTTGTTTGGACCTGGACCAGGAGGTTGTCTACGCTGCCCAGCATTACGAGTGACCTGACCAACCGGAACAACACGCTAGGAACAAAAGGTTAATTACGAGGTTCTGGCACGGAGAAACGATTTTGCTGAAAAACACAGTTCTCTAGCGTGGAAAAAAAATTAGGAGCTTACCTGTTGCTGCTGCTGTGCTTGTGCGAGCATGGCGTCCTGCAATGCCACGTCAGAGGTCGGCGAGCGCATGTCGAATTCCTCGCTCTGAGGACGAAAATCATCGAGTTGCTCTGGCGATTGAGTGCGTCTGTATCGCGGACTCTGGCCGTTTCGCGCAGCGCGGGCTGCTTCACGGGCATCACGAGCTGTACGAGGCTCGTAGCCCGGATCCTCAAGGTTGTATCTCGGTTGGTGAGGAGCCGCCATAGCTGCCATGTTTTCGGGCCAAGCGGGCGGGCGGTGAAACAAATGCCGAGGGTGATTTGAACAAAGAGATGAGAGGAATGAAAGATGTCTTACGAAAAAGACATGGAAGAATAGGTTGAAGGAATGAAAGGAGAGAGGAATGAAGCGAATCTACACCGACAGAGTCAGGACTTGATTCATGTTTTAGTGAGAGGCTAGAAAGGCGATGGCTGGAAATGGCGAGGTTGGCCCAAATTTCCTCGAGGTTGGGGGGTTTTAGCTCCAGGGGTTGTTCGACCCACTGAAGACACAACACCAGCCACTAACTGTAGCACAGTTTGACAGCGTCGCTCTATTTTTACGAAGAAATATGCAGTAACACGCGCCACTTTGTATCTAATAATCGAATACCCGTCAAGCCAAATGCACCAGAGTGATTCCCTCGAGATTCAATTGATCCACGTTCTATGCGCATGCTGAAACAGCGGCTAGATGCATCCCTTGGCTTCCAGGGATCGCCATGCAGGGCATCGCGCGTGGCTGGGTCTCAAAAGCCCAGTTATTGCCAGATAAACGGTGTCTATCACGTCGTTAAAGCAAGAAATTTAAGATGAAACGTTTAAATGACTTGCCTTAGTGTTTTGCTATTTGTTAAACGAGTTAGCCCAGCCGTTGGGTTTTAATTCTTGGGTGTCTTGGCTGGTGATGCATGTGCTTGGGGTTACACACCACTGCCAACGTTACACAGTGTTGAGTTGTACGCGCGTCGATCGAGCAACAATCAGTTCTCAGTTCTCATAACTTTGCATTAATTATTATTCCTGGTGCCTTTAGAGAAGGTTGGCTTCTATCAGGTCTCGCTCGATTGAGACTGCATTATGCTTTATCGCCGTTGAGGAGCGTTGGGTGAATTAGCTGTAGAATCTTATCGCGTCATGGCCATTCATGGTGCGACCGCAAGCAAAATTTTCCGCGTCAGAATCCAGCGGCCCGTCCCATCGCTTCCAAGCCCAATCCAATCTCACCGCCATGACATGACATAACCTCAATCCGATTGACTCAGATCTCAAGCACAGCCCAAGGCCCGCCTTCTACAGGGTAAATGCTGGTCTGTAGCGATACCCAATGCTCGGTCCAATTGACAGCGACACCTCACGCCTATCAGGCGCATACCTAAAATGACCCAAGACACGACAGTGCCGAAATTGGTCACTGTCATAATAACAACTTCACCAACACCGTCCTCTCCATCAACGGAACTCGTTTCGGCGATTCTTGAGTCATTTGAGCGACATTGTCATGCTTTGACATTATGTAACGTCATTGTTGTTTTTGACGCCTTTGATCAGATAGTATCTACAGCACGTCTCAAAAAGGGACAGGTTACGCCTCAACAAGCAGCCGATTTTGAGGAATACAAGAACAATGTCAAAGACTTGATACTCACAAAATATCGCCATGCTGATGCAACGCTCACACAACGATATGATACGGCAGAGTATGGAAGTCCCAAACCCGAGAACAGGGTTGACTACACAATATCGCAAACCAGCGACAAGAAAGTCATTTTTATAGAGCCATCAAGACGTCTGGGATTCGGTCTTGCAGTCAGATCAGCTTTGAGGGTCACTGAAACCCCATTTGTTTGGGTGCAGCAACATGATTGGGCTTTGCTTGCTGACCTACCCATTCAACCTCTGCTCCAAATTATGCAGGCCCACGATTTGGATCCAGAAACTCCCATCAAGTACATCTGCTTGGCAGCTGTACGTATGCTCTCATATGCCATGTCGGAGCAGCATCATGTCCTTCGAACGTTATCGTCAAATCTTACTGGAAAGTACGAAGATCCGACGCATCCGGGTGTCAAGATACCCTTGACGCCGATGTACTTCTGGCATGACAAGCCTCATCTTGCATCAACAACTCATTATCTCGAGAGGGTATTCCCATCAAGGCTAGCTATGCTTCGAGGGGATTTTATTGAGGACAAGATTGGACAGCGAGCTCGCGCTCAGATGAAGGAAGGATTGGTAAGTGAACTCTTTTACTATTTTCTGTTCACTTCGGGTAGCCACATGTGAAAGGCAACTGCTGACGTGAAGCAGTGGACGAAATGGGCCACTTGGCTATACTACCCTGAGGACGGGAAACAGCTCTGCTTAAAACATCTGCAAGGTCGGACTTGGGAGGGAGCTGAGCGCCAAGCGGATAGAGCTGCTATGTGGAGAGAAAGAAATGAAGCTGAAAGGGCAGCTCAAGACGGCGGATGAGGTGGATGAGATTCACAACCTACCCTGGCCAGGAAGTCAGAAACCTTCAGATATTTATCCTAAGTGATAGAAATACTTAGGCTAAGCTTAGGATATCTTAGGAGGCCTTTTAATGAGATTATGTTCCCTCCTAACTTCGCATCGCAAGTCTTCTGATCACCGAGGCCTGGCTCTTATAGCGATTAATGATATCATGGCAATTGAATTTCTAAAGAAAATATGGACTAGATTACCGAGGTTTTTGTAAGCTGCATCCTTAATCAAAACGAGATGGAATTCGGAATTCGGATGTCACTCCGATCTTTGTCTTCAATGCCCTGTCCTAAATCAGCTTTTCCCGCATGACGCTTGACTCGCGCAGCGGGTAAAAGAAACTTCCCATCCTTGATGCTACTGTACCTTCATCAATTGAACAAAAATATGCATTTCGAACTATGACCGGCGCGTGCCGCATTGAATTGCCGATGGATCTATGCGGGGTGCCGACCCCTCACCTTGAGCCGATCGCCGTTTTCCATGATCGATGCATCATCATAGAGACTTGGCGATCTGGGGAAAATGAAGGATAAAAGGTCTTATAAGAGAGTCAAAGGTCCGTAGAACGCTAGATTGTGATAAGTAAAATAAGCATAACTCAATTGACAAAATGAGACTTTTCACTCCCCTCATCATCGCCTCCAATGCCATCCTAGCGGCATCCCAGCTCATGGGAACGCCAGGTTACGAATATCTCTACACCGTCAACGCGACCCTCGGCAAACGTTGGCCGATTGGCGACTACGGTCAAGGCAGTCGTGTTGTTATTCCCATCACTGGCGGAACCTTCAAAGGGCCCAAGCTTTCGGGAACAGTTACCAACCTTGGTGCCGACTGGGGTCTGACCGATACCAAAGGCGTTTTCTTCCCCAATACCCGATACAATCTGAGAACTCATGATGGAGTTGATATTTACATTCAAACTTCGGGGCCCACGCAACCTGATGGTCGGACTTTGTTGAGAGGTGTTTTCCAAGCGGCGCATCCGGATTATCAGTGGTTGAATTACGTCCTTGCTGTTGGAGTTCTCCAAAGACCTCCTGCTGAGAGTAAGGGAAAGTATGTTGTTATTGATATGTGGGCGGTAAGTAATCACGTTCCATCTCGGAGATACACAGCTAACCTGGAGATAGATGGTTTTGCCGGACTGCAATGGAAATTGCTAGGGCGAGGCCGACGCTGATATGGCCAGGATGGACATCAACTCTCTATGGATGGATATGTCGTGATGCGATTCACCCTGGTCCATGTCACCGTCGTGATAATTTCCATGTGAAGAAAGTCAAAATGCTACTGGGATCAAATTTTCGGAAGTGGATCTGGGGCATGCGTAAATCGATGGGAATAATAGCATGCGAAAATGGCGATAGAGTTCACAGGGGTTGTACATATAAATTAAATTTTCAAACTTCACTTCTTGACTGAACCCGTGAAGGACTTTTGAAGTCGCAGAAAGATACAACTCTCACATGTTTTAGAGTCGTGAAATTGACATTCCTTTGTAGGGATGGCAGTGCCGCGTTCCGACATGTTAGAAATGATTCGTCATAGATCAACATGCGTGCGCGTTTTATCAGGAAACTCGTTCATACCCCATCTGCTGGGAATGTTGCATTGTACCTGAACGGTTGAGTCATAATCTTTAATGGAGCTGATATCAATCAGGATATGAGCACGGATGACCTGCAACAATTACAGTGGGCTAAGAGGATTATGGCCCTAAGATTTCTTATCTCCCCTAGCTAGGGTACAGCTCGACATCACCACTTGGCAGCATTTTCGGATGGTCCAACTTCCCTCCCGACGGCAATAATTGACGCATTAACAGACACATGCGACCTCAACTTTAATTTAACAATAGCCTCATTTCACCGTCTTTGTAACGCCCCTAATAGCAGCACCAATAACACCGCCAGTCTCCATCTCAAATAGATTATCCGGACCGATATCTGCTCAACCCAACATCTGACTGACTCGCAAACACCTCCCCAAACCATTACCCCGTTCATGCACCCCGGATCTCATTCCCAACCAGGCCAACCGAGGTTTTAAAACCCCTCTCACCCCAACTGCCGTCCCTGTCAACCATTCTACATTCGCGATAGTGTTTCCACGGTATTGCCGAGATCAACGGCGTTTTGCTGCTTCAGGAACAGTCCGCGTAAGTCAGAAAGCTTCCCCCGCAAAATACAAGGATCGCGCGTGGTAAACGTTTATGCGGAGGCGGATATAAAATGTTGTTCGCGGGCCTTGTCTTCTTGGGCTTTGCTCCCCAGGTTCTCAGCGGGAATACCTCGTCAGATATTTGTTGACTACCTGACAATATGCGTCCTTCTTTGTTGCTGCTTTCGGGGCTTGGGGCCTGTGCTGCTGCCCCTGGCAAGGGTGATGACTTTGCGGCTAAATGCGCTGCTTTCAGAACCTCGCTCAAGTTGCCCAACACCAAGGTCTGGTTCACTGAGCATGTTGCTGCTGGCTCAAACATTACCTTTCCTGACAACCACCCAACATGTACTCCCAAGAGCACGATCACTGATGTTGAGATCTGCCGCGTGGCCATGTTTGTCACTACTGGTCCTCAGTCGAATCTTACCCTTGAGGCTTGGCTCCCTTCTAACTGGACCGGTCGATTTTTGAGCACTGGAAATGGTGGAATGGCTGGATGTATCCAATATGACGACGTTGCATACGGTGCTGGATTCGGCTTCGCCACCGTTGGAGCTAACAACGGCCATAACGGCACTTCAGCTGTCTCCATGTACAAGAACTCTGGAGTCGTTGAAGACTATGTTTACCGTTCCGTTCACACTGGAACTGTCCTCGGCAAGGAGCTTACTAAGAAGTTCTACGGCAAAAAACATACCAAGTCTTACTACCTTGGATGCTCGACTGGTGGACGACAAGGATGGAAGGAGGCGCAGAGTTTCCCTGATGATTTTGACGGTATCGTGGCCGGTGCTCCCGCTATGCGGTTCAACGGTCTGCAGTCCCGCTCCGGAAGCTTCTGGGGTATCACTGGCCCCCCTGGAGCTCCTACTCATCTGAGCCCTGAGGAATGGGCTATGGTTCAGAAGAACGTCTTGGTTCAATGCGACAAGCCTCTCGACGGTGTCGCGGACGGTATTCTTGAGGATCCTAACCTTTGCCAATACCGCCCTGAAGCTCTTGTCTGCAGCAAGGGTCAGACCAAGAACTGCTTGACTGGACCTAAGATTGAGACTGTCCGCAAGGTCTTTGGGCCTCTATATGGTAACAACGGTACCTACATCTACCCTCGCATTCCACCTGGAGCCGACCAGGGATTCGGCTTTGCCATTGGCGAGCAGCCTTTCCCTTATTCAACGGAATGGTTCCAGTATGTCATCTGGAACGACACCAAATGGAACCCTGATACCATTGGACCCAATGACTACCAGAAGGCATCTGAGGTCAACCCCTTCAACGTTGAGACTTGGGAGGGAGATCTCTCCAAGTTCCAAAAGCGCGGGTCCAAGATCATTCACTGGCACGGTCTCGAGGACGGTCTCATCAGCTCTGACAACTCCATGGACTACTACAACCACGTATCACGAACCATGGGCCTTAGCAATACCGAGCTGGATGAGTTTTACCGATACTTCCGTGTCAGTGGCTGCGGTCATTGCTCTGGCGGAATAGGAGCGAATCGCATTGGAAATAACCGCGCCAACCTAGGTGGAAAGGAGACCAAGAATAACGTTCTTCTTGCTCTTGTCAAGTGGGTTGAGGAAGGCCAAGCACCTGAGACCATCACTGGTGTCCGCTACGTCAATGGTACTTCATCCGGCAAGATTGAGGTTGAGCGAAGACACTGTCGCTACCCTTACCGCAATGTTTACAACGGAAAGGGTGACTACAAGAAGCCTGATAGCTGGAAGTGCGTGCTGCCCAAGTAGAGAGAGTTGTTGGAATGTCAGCGCAGGTGGCGTCGATTATATAACATTTATCTCATAGCATACATAGTAAGATCGTCGTAAATAAGATGAGCTTTTACATAACACCTCTCTCCAAGTGGTCGGGATAATTCGGTACCGAGCATTCGCCAAGGGAAAAGTGATGTCAAGAAAAGCGACTAGTTACAAATTACCCCAAGGAAACCACTTCCCTGGAAGATTCGAAAATACGGGGGAGGATATGTGCTGTCAGCATCAGTCATTTCCCCGGACGAGCAGCCTCGTGTTGTGACCAGTAGATGATCCATTCGGAGAAGTTTAATACCGCCAAGGCGTAAAGTTCCCCACGATCTTGGACAATCAAGAGGAAAAGTCGGAGCATCTGAGTCAAAAACAGTGAGAATTTGGGTTCTCCCCCTCATTTCCCCAACCTTTGCTCCACACAATGCTGAATCTTACTCCAACCATGTCATCCTGGGAGAGCAAGGCGAGTCAGGGTTTGATGCACGAGGTGAGTCGCGTTATTTTCTAGAACACGTAGGGCGCGTTGCTGATGCTGATCATTGCCTTGCGTCAGAGTAACCGTGATGGGTCTGTTATCAAGATAGATATCTTTATCAAGATAAACGGGAATACATTGACTGGCACTTCGCAAGTCCGCCCGATCAGAATCTTACGATATCTGTGTAGCGTGACACGGAATGACCGTCCGCCTCAATGGCGGTAGACTCAACACAATTACCACCGAGATTTATCTCTCTCCAATAACGAGACAATAATTACACCGGTGTCGGGGTTTCGGCATCTTACAAACGCCAAGAAAAGACTCGGCGACTCCACAAAATATCCAATGCATGTGTCAAAACAAGCTATTTTTCGCGTAACGAAAACCGCGAACCATCTTTACGTTGAATACCGCCGGCAGATTTTGAGTTCCAGGTTTTTCTTTTGCTCCGAGACCGTACGAGAGGCGAAAATAAGCTTGTTACTTGGCGTCCGAATTAGCCGTGTGCTAGACCGAAATCTCTCACCTTGAGCCAGGAGTCAAGAGCCTCATTTCAACGACCTGCTCTCAACATATACCCAAGATCAATAACAATTGATCTATCGAAGCCACATGAACCATGTCATTCTTATCTCCGTTCCACCAAATACTGAGGATCTCTTTTTCCATCTCGTCTAACCAACCAATTCCCATTGAGAAAAGATCGCTGACACATAACGTAACACCAACTCCATCCGCCCCGTTTCTTTTCGCTCGGCCCTGGACATTCCAATGACCTGATGGTTTTTGAAGATTTGCTAACTTTTACGTGAGAGACTCACGTTCCCCCATGGGGTTCCGCGAGTCTTTTTTTCGTTCGGTAAAAAAGATAACGAGACTGGATTGTCTAATGTCTCCACGGGAGAGATAAACATCTGGAGACTTTTGGCTTGGCGGATGTATATAAGATATGCAAACGCCCCGATGTCGAAAGCAGCTGGTCTTCATCATAACCGCCATTATACACTTTCTCCCCTCGCATTGAGGTTTCATTATCGGTATAATTATTTTTTTAATTGACTATGGGCGCTGAAGATAAGACAACAAAGACGCAGCCTGAGATGGCTCAGCCTGAGCACCATCGCGCTGCGTCTATTCGCGGCATCGACGGCGACGAAATTAACACCATCAACGATGGCGGCGACATCATGGACACCAAAGAACAATCCGACGAGCCAGTGCAAAACATTTTCAACCAAGGCGGCAAAAACTACAGAACCCTCGGCAAGTGGGATACAGTCTTCGTCCTCGTCACCAACCAAGTCGGCCTTGGTGTATTGTCTCTCCCTGGTTGTCTCAAGGTCCTCGGTGTCGTTCCCGGCATCATCGCCATTATCGGTCTCGGCTCCCTCTCTGCCTATACTGCCTATGAACTCCTTCAATTTTACAGAAAATATCCTCACGTCGTCAATGTCGTTGACATGTGCGGTATCATCGGCGGCAGGCCACTTGAGATTATCGCTGGTATTGGCTTGATGATCAAGGTTATGATGACCTGCGCGTCTGCCAGTGTAACATTATCAGTTGCTTTCAATACCCTCAGCAATCACGCCTTCTGTACCGTCAGTTTCGTCATTATCGCCGTCGTCGCTTGCTGGGTCCTCTGTCTGCCGCGAACCGTCAAATTTGTGTCTCAATCTGGTATCCCTTCGACAATCAGTATTTTGGCTGCTGCTCTTGTCGTTATGATCAGCTTGGGCGTCGATACTCCCTCTCAGGCCCCTCCAGGATGGGATCGCGAAATCCAGGTCATCGGCAACCCAACTTTCCGACAAGGACTCAACGCTTGTCTCAAGATTTGCTACGCCTATGCCGGAAACATCAGCTTCGTCTCATATATGGCCGAGATGAAGAACCCTAGTCGTGATTTTCCCATGGCCTTAGCCTGCCTCGAAGTCTTCTCCATTACTCTTTACACTATTGTCGCTGTTGCTATTTACTGTCTCGCTGGCGACTACACTACCTCCCCCGCTCTTGGTTCCGCCCCTCGTATTCCAGCCAAGGTGGCTTACGGTGTTGTTTTGCCTTGTGTCTTCGCAACAGCCATGGCTTTCGGTCATACAGGTATCAAGTACATGTACGTTGTCGCCATGCGATCCATCAAGGCTACCCACCAAGTCACCGACCGAAGCTTCAAGTCTTGGGGCATCTGGGTTGGCTGCGTGACATTGTACTGGGTTATTGTCTTTGTCATTTCCAACGCCATCCCCATTTTCGACTCCATCCTCTCCATCTCCTCCGCCACCACAATCGCCTGGTTCACCTTTGGTCTCAGTGCCATCTTCTGGTTCCACATCAATAAGGGCCAGTATACCAAGAATTGGAAGAAGATTGCGCTATGCGTCGTCAACGGCCTTCTCATCGTTCAATCAATATTTATGAACGGTGGTGGTTTGTGGTCTTCTATTACTGAATTGCTGAACATCTTTGAGAACGATAAGAGCTCCATTCGTGGCGTCTTCTCATGCGGTGACAACTCCATTTAGACATGAAAGTCTAGCACATAGATATAGATATCGTGCAGCAAGTACATAACGATTGAATGATATAGGATTATATTATGATTAACTCTCCTTTTGTATTGTGACCTTAATTTTCAATCGATAAGACCGAAAACTAATGCTACTCTCTTCAATCAGCAACGCCTCATGATCATTCTGCACCCTGAACGAAGCAGCCAATGTGAGTTGCGAGGATCGCCACAATATTCTAATCTCAAGGTAACAGCGACGTGATCAAAATGCTCTGATGAGGTGGCGCTACACATCAAAGATCTCGACATGATTCGGACCGACCAATAAAGGACGAGAGTGGCGAGACGACATTTGGAGATCTGAAATAACGAGACCAGAGTCCGACGTCGCAGATCTGACTCACCATCATAGGGCTGAAATTTGCATTATCGGCTGTCAATACGAACACTTGACATCTGACGGTACGTACACAATAAGATCTGTCGATGGTGTTTTATTTATACACAAGATGTTCCTCAGCTTGATCAGGTTTTATAGTCGAGTGAGAACGGAGCTGGCAACCCAATCAGTGTAAGCGGTGTTGCAGCTCGAAATTCCCTAATTGAGACGCTCATTATGACTCATTTTGTATCATGTCGTATCGATGTTGACCAATTCCGAGGATCCCGTAATAAAAGCTGGGGTAATCGCTCGGGCGTTTTAGCCGACGCGATACTTGCTGTCAATGGAAACTTAATTCTGACCGCTTAAAATCCAGCAAACAGCCGTCTAAGTCTTGAACAAGGGGTTGCAGCAATGCAATAGTATGTAGCACGTATTTTGATAACAAAGACAGGAAATTTGAGGCAGTACTAGATATTACTCTCATGATGTTTCCAAAATCTATCCTCCCTTGTGTTTACCCTGCTTATTACCAGATCTCATTTATGTGCAACAACACCTTCTTTAGATCACCTGAAAGTGTTGTCAATGGGGTAGTAGTACTGACTAAATGCGACCCTACTCAGTCTAAGTCAGTGTTTGCATGAAGGACAAGCGGCTAAGTCGCACTCTAAGTGATAACCCTTGTCCCTCCAACGGACACTTGAAGGAACCCGAGCCGCTTCTTGCAGCATCGAGAACCAGAAATGTGCTCATGCCTAACTATTTTCATCTCGGCGTGACGTAAATTGATTGAACTGGTCGAAATGATTCATAGTGAGTGAGCTTCGGGATGTTGTCGTGTCTCAATTCTTGATGCAACTACCACTTTAAGGGATGCAAGGGTTGAGGGGGAGAAGTAGTAAACAGCGCTGTATATAAGCTTCAAATAGAATATGTAGTTTGAGAGTAGCTGAATCCCAATGTTAATAGCACGGTCTCAACAACGAGGCCTTCCATCCAAAGGTACGATATATCTTATCCCTTTCCACCAAGTACTCGTCGTGACGAAGAACATTTTGCCGAGCTGAGGTCACCTATGAGGACCCAACGAACCGACATCGCCTGACATACGAGTCTTCTAGCAATTTCCCGTCTCATTCTATCTTTATGTTCCTTGCTAACTCCGATAATATGTGACAGGTGAACCTGAGTCTTCGTGCTACAAGAGATGAGCCATCGGAACGATTTGACATGGTGGAAGTTGGTCAGTCGATCAGCGTGCGTGCCGTTACTTGCATCTACGATATCACCTGGGCGGATTAGATCGCTATTAATTGGGTATGTCCTTTGTCTCTTAACAGCTATATCATGCACCTCGCTCGGCCATGATTCAATAGACCTCTATGCGGTGACTTGCCTTTCTCCTGACTCCTAGATTTAAGAAAATATACGATCGTTCAAACCAATAGCGGGACACTATCCAAACTCTTAAAGCAAGCCGCCATATCCCAATCTTGATCCAACGCTCCTCGCCGTTTCCAAGTTTCTCGAACGACCTTCATAGCCCCAGCCAAGCCGCCGACATTGTTAATTGGCTTTGTTCTGTTAAAAATGTTCTCCGCGACCGTCTGTTGACTTTCTGAAGCCAAACATCCTGTTACGCAGAAAGGCCACGCAAGGTTCATCAACCAGCTCGGTGTAGTCAAGGTCTCTAGCAGCTTCAGGTTACTCGACACGAGCTCGATTACTTCGCTTGTTCCGGGTTGCCATCCGGACACTACAACGATTAGATAGAGTCTTGCAGCGGTGGCCCATATCCGAGTGATATCTCGGTAAGCGGTGTGCGGAGGTCGCATGTTCCGCAGTAGTGTCAGCTCCCCGAAGATTTCATCCTGCTGACGTGACGTTTCTTGTGCGATGTCTTCATATCGATTCAGTTCGATCAGATCGTGGTCGAGCTTCTCGATAATCTTGCCAGCCCGTTGTACTAGAGACATAAACGAGAAAGTGCCGTCTGTTTTCGTCTTTTTCTTCCATGCACCAAGGGCAACGATTTCTGCAATACCGAGGAATACCCAATTCTCGCATCCTGTGACGTCTTTCAGGTTCAGACTGGCTTCTCCTCGGCTCGCCATCAGTGATTCATGATAGCCACGTAGTCGCGGGGTCTGCTCGAGTGCACTGCTCGATACGATGTCCGCGATGATGATTTTGGTGGCAAAAAACCGTAGTGCTACTTGTGTCGAGCTAAACAAGTGAATGCCCGAGGAATTTAGTTTGTTCGCCTCTTCGGCAGTCATCTCAGCTGGATCGAAGGTTATTCGCCATACGATCTGCCCTATCTCTGGCGAAGAAAGAATTTGTTCGAACAAAATTATCGCAGCTTCGAGATGGGGTCTCCATGCCTGGGAATACTGAGTCATAGCCTCAAACTCAAGGAGAAGCATGATATCGCCAAACAGATGAGATTTCCCCCATAGGTTCGCCGTGACATCAAGCATCTCAACTCTATGTTGCATGCCCTTGAAAGCTTGCTCCGATTGCTTCTGAACCTGGTCCCACGTGAAAGTCGAGCACAATGTATAACCTGCCCCGGGAACGAATGGAACGACAGAGAAGAAGTAGGTGACCAGGCTGACGATCAATTGACGTGACTCTTGATTTCTGAAGGCAGCGACAAGAAGCCAATTGTGGCCGCCTTCGAAGAACGAAGGGTGGTAGAAGGGATGGAGGAGCGGAAACAAGTAATCCTTGTACGCCATGAGGAAACGTAGATCTTCCTCGCCGTGGAGGTTGACGTTGAGTGTTTCGCGAAAACTATTTCCGAAGAGGTTCCGTTCGGACGTATCGCGCGGTGGCAGGTCAAGATCTTTGGATATTTCTGGCGCACTATCTCCAGTGTTTGATGACGGGACTGTGTCGATGTTGCTGGGCCAAGAGGCTGGTGTGGCATCCTCCACTGACTCCGAAACTGGTCGTGCTGGGTCTGGAGTCAATACTGGGGATGAGCCACTGGCCCCTGGTAGCGGAGGCTCCAATGCATCAAGATCCTGTGTAATTTTCTGTATCATCCGCCTCCCTCTTTTGTTTCTTGCATTGCGCTTGACCTGCAATTTCAGGTGCTGGCTCATCTGACGCTGTCTATCCCCGTTGTCCATCCATTCTGGCTTTTGATCGCTGTAATGACACGTTAGTCCAAGCGACGTACAATTCTGACAAGTGGGATGTGTCTCGTCGCATTTCTTGTGGCGCACGCGACAAACCCAGCAGCTCCCGTTTCTTCCCATTGTTTGTAATCGTGATTATGCTAGCTTTGTTGTTGTCAGGTCAGAAACTCAGTTTTCCGCGCGGAGAGGCTGAAGGGCGGATACTACGTTGATTTGTTCGCTTGTCCAGGGTTAGCATTAGTCATTGACCTTCAAAGCTTCTATGCCAATCAATTCCCGCGCGCATCTTACTCCGCGCGGATACTTGAAAACATGGAGATCTGTTTAGATCATCAGGAGGGAATCCGCGACCCAAAGAGCATATATAAAGCCCTATCTCAGTAGCACTGAAACGACGCTCTTTTGTGTATCCCCTCAATTACATATCTCGACATGTCTTCCTTAACCGTTCTCGTTCTTGGCAGTACCGGCCCCGCTGGTATCTGCCTTCTTCGCGAACTTGTCCATCGCAAGCACCAAGTCGTAGCATATGCCCGAAGCCCTCAGAAGGTCCCAGAAGACCTGGCCTCTGACCCGCTACTTGAGGTAAGTTTTAGGCACAGCTTCTCAAGAAGAAAAACACTCACGTTTTCAGATCGTCAAAGGAGAGTTGTCTGACAAGGAATCTCTCTCAAGAGTCATGGCCAAGGTCAATGTCATTATTTCACTCCTCGGACCGCAAATCAGCGATCGATCCATATCCCCCGACCTTATCCCAGACTTCTTCACCAACTCCGTCTTTCCCGCGATGCGTCAACATGGCGTCAAACGTATCTTTGCTATGGGAACGCTCTCCATCTACCAGCCTGAAGATTCATGGACCGTCATTCGACCAGCGATAGTTCTCTTGGTACGTGCTGTAGCAGGAAACGCATATCGGACTATCATCAAGATAGGTCAAGTATTCGAGACCAACGCGAAAGACCTCGATTGGACTGTTTACCGCATTGCTGGTATCCCAGGTGGGTCTGACAAGGAGAGTTGGAAGAAGGATAGAGAAGACGGTAAGGCTTTTGTGGGATATGTTGGCCAGAAAGGTCATACATACTCTCAAACGAGGGCTGCGCTGGCGAGATGGCTTGTTGATGCTGCTGAGGATGGGTTGCAAGATTGGGTGCGCAAGATGCCTGCTGTTTCCAAGCTGGCAGGCAGTTAAGCCAGTTCACTATCGGACCTCATTTTGTTTCTTCCTTTCCATTTGTGTTTTTCAGTTAAATTTTTGGTGGGTTATAGATAGAAATGTTGTTGGCCTGGCACCTAATTACTGCAGAAATCAAGATGTTGGTATACAAAATGGTGCATAGTAATTTGCAAACCGGTATCATAAGAGAGCAATCCAATAGCAAAGTCAATAGGAAAACCCCTCTTCACAGAATAGGATCTTCCAAAACACTACTCTATGCACTGATCGCGTACTTGGCTACAGGATCTTACCTTGACGTCAGTGTACAGAAGGATTCGTGATCTCGTCAACGACGCCCTTGCGACTTCAGTATATATAGCCGACCAACAACACTCAACTCCAATGTCCAAACTCTTTTTCTTAAACTATAGAAAGAATAATCCGACAGTCTTGCAATCCTCTTCAAGTATTTTGAGAAGTCAGATACTGTCAAGCACCAAGCATATCAGCCATGTCTTACCCTGATCTCACCTCGTTCAAGGCCCTGTCATTCGACTGCTATGGCACGTTGATAGACCAAGAGTCCGGCATGATTCGTGGGCTGCAGCCTATCATTACCCGCCTTCCTTCTGAAAGCGACTATAAAAAGAATCCCGTTTCATTGATTCAGCGCTTCGTCAAGCTTACCCAAATCCTTGAAGAAGCCGAACCTACCCTACGTTACAGCACTATCGTCTTGCGCTCATTTAAGAGTCTTGCGAACGAGCTCAACATTTCGGTACCCGAAGATGAAATGAGCCATCTGGAGTCTCTTCCTGGCACGTGGATGCCTTTCCCTGATACAATTCCTGGGTTGCAGATCCTAAAGAAACACTACAAGCTCGTCATCCTCACAAACATGGACAATGACAATGCGTCATCGACTCTTGGGCACCTTCAACCCGTCGAGTTCGACAAGGTCTACACTGCCGAAGACATCGGTAGTTACAAGCCCGCTAAAGCAAACTTTGACTACTTGTTTGATCATCTTAAACACGATCTTAACGTTGACAAGGATCACGGGGAATTACTGCACGTAGCGAGAAGTTTAACTGCAGATCACGTTCCGGCGAAGCGGTTTGGACTTAGAAGTGTCTGGATTTCTCGCGGAGGCGAAACGAAAGAAGGAACGGGTGTTGGGGGTGATTACGAGCAATTGAAGCCTGATGTTGCGTTTGAATGGCGATTCGACAGTGTTGGTAAATTTGCAGAGGAAGTGGAAAGGCAGTTTGCTGCGAAGAGTGCTTAGAAAGAGGCGGTGATTTGCGGCCTGGATAGTTACAACGGTTGTCCATGGGTCATCGATGGAATTGGGCTCAGCGCTGAGTTGTGCCCGGCAGAAGCATTAAATGTTCAGGTGGTAAACATGCAACTCATGGAAATGAAGACTTGCTTTGTTTATATGGTCAGAATTCAACCATCAAACCTCAATGGCAGCCATTTTTAGGTCTAAGGCAGATAAAATTAGTATTGTTTCAGATTGAGCACAGAACAAGTGGAATACGGCGCGACTCTCGCAATCAGCCTCAATTTCCCAATCGCGATTCAATCCCGATACCAGCGGAAACCCAAACGCACAGTTTGTTCTAGACCTCCAACGCATAAAATGCAAAAATGTCATCTGCTTTGACGCCCAGGCTAAAAACTACCGAAACAGAGGGCTCGGTTGCGCTAAGACACATGGGATGGACGCCTTGTCTGAGCGTTTTACCAGGAACGGGATAGTGAGGGACGTTTGACCGCGAAACACTGACTCGCTCAGCGCCACATCGTCTGTGCCGATCCTAACTTCAGCCGTTAGGTCCAGGAACAGAAGGACGAAAAGTCGGACGCCGAGGCATGTTTTTGAGGGTGTAGAATAGAGTTGAGGTCAGGTGCAGAGTGGTACTTTTGTCCACAATTGATATGCAATCGAGCCGTAGCAAGCGAGCCGATCTTTGGGTCAGTGAAGACCCATTTTCTAAGCATATTCCCAAGAAACTTCTTTCTCATCAACCCGAGCCACGACAGAACCTTCGAATCCCCACTGCCCTCAAGGATGGAGATAACGCTCAAGAAAAGACCAGTCAAGAATGGGTCTCAATTACGTATTATTCCGTGGAATAGCCAACTCGCACACGTGTTTTTCTCTCAAATCTCCAGCGGAGAAAGCCACATCCGCGAGAGAACCACTTGCCTAGTCTAGCCTCGGCGCAAAGCAAGTCGGCCGAACCCTCTAGTGCTGAAAAACTGCCAGGGTGCCCCTGATGCGTTAATACAGAACGGGCGTCCAGCTACGGAGCGATGTCACATCGTGGATCTGTGCCTCTGGCCGATAAATCCTTTACATTCTTGGCCAGATACAGGGCCTTTTTCTCTTAATACCGCGGGGCTGTCATTTATCGCCTGCATCGCATCCCGTTCCTGAGATTCGACAGCTTCTCTCGTTTATTCTGTTGAACATGGCGTGGGGCGATCTTCCTGCTGAAGGGCAGACGTTGGACCCTTTGAATGATGATCTGCGTCGCGGACTAACAGCCGTTGCTGTCCTTGCTTTCATTTCGTTCTTTTCTGCGAGTACTTTGTTCTTTTATTTGGTGTATAAGCTTACTACGTGGAGCCTGTTCATCAAGTCACAGTCTTCGGGGCACATTCAACATACGACTGGACGAGTTCAGAGGGCGATTGACTTTACACTGGGGATTGATGGGATCTTTTCTGAGAACGATGCAGACACTACCAAGAAGGCGGATGGCAATGTCCCTACTGCCCCTCGACGACCCAATCAGTTCCTCGTCCTCATCATCAATTTGCTGCTTGCCGACATGCACCAGGGAGTAGCCTTCTTCCTCAACGCAGCGTGGCTTCGAAATAATGCGATTCTTGTCGGAACTGCTTCTTGCTATACCCAAGGTCTCTTTGTATCACTCGGTGACTTGGCTTCGTCCATGTTCATCACTGCTATTGCTGTTCACACATACCTTGCTGTGGTCAAGCGACGACAGACACCGCAGAGGGTGTTGTATGCAATGATCGTTGCCATTTGGGTGTTTGTCTACGCCATCTCTCTCATCCCCATTGCTGCGACTCGTAATGGTGCCGAGTTTGGAGGTTTCTTTGTCCGCGCTGGAAGTTGGGTAAGTGCTGGCATCCCCTCATCGGTTAATGCCATCTTCTAACACAGCATAGTGCTGGATGAACAGGGAATACGAACACCTTCGACTCTTCACGCACTACCTCTACATCTTCCTCGGCCTCGGCACAACATCTGTGCTCTACCTTATTATCTTCTTCCACCTACGTCGCCAGGCCCGCTTTGAGTCTTCCGGGTCACCAAGTCAAGCCGATACCATGCAACTGCAACTCAGTCGCAACCCTGCATTCTTGATCTACCCAGTCATCTATGTCATGTGTACTCTTCCTCTTGCGGCTGGCCGTATTGCGACTATGGCTGGAGCTCATGTACCAAATGGTTACTTCTGCTTCGCCGGCGCCATGATTGCTTCCAACGGCTCGTTCGACTGTTTACTGTTCGGTACAACACGAAATACCATCGTCTTCGCATCAAAATATGACGTGCCATCGGATGATGTCGGTCTAAGCACGTTCGCTTTTCTCAAAGCACCGACTCAAAGATTCGGAAACACAATCTCCATCCAAGGAGGAGGACAAACCGATGACAACGTCACGGGAGGATGGTGGTCATGGCCTGGAAGGGCAAGCGGTTCAGAGAACAGAAGTAGGAAGGGCATGACACGTACTATTAGCCAGGAGTCTTTGAGAGGTCCGGCTATCCAGATGGACACCGTAACGTCGGTGGTGGTGGAGGTTGATGACTCGACAGAGAGAGACCCAAGATACCCAGATACAACAGCGAGTTCTAACCCTTCACTACGCAGTGCGGAGAAGGATTATACGAGAGCTTCTCAGAGAAGCATGGATAAGCATAGGTAAGCATTGATTTTAATACCAAGTAATGACAATAGAACTTTAATGACCTCAGTACATGGAAGTATCAAGAGTGCAACACGTGTGATAATAAAACATTCATATATATTATATTAAATTGATGAGAAAGACATGCTAAGTCTGCGACTCGGATAATGAAGAGCCTTCCTCCTCCTCAGTATCACTATATTCAGTCTCTGGCTCTCTTTCCAACCCATCAAGCCAATCTGCTTCTGGCGTACACTGTCCCCTGTTCTTCATACAATCAACAGTGATACCGACTTTCATACCCATATCCTGTAGGTCCCATGGCGGTTGCGTGTCTACGGCCGATGTCCACACGATATAACAGAGCGACGGAAAAAATTCTTCGTAATTAGTGAGAAAAGTTTTGACCATTGTGTGATCACAAGGCAACAACTTCCAGTGAGGCTCATAGTTGGGGTTGGCTTCTTGTTCTGGTGTTGGTGTCCATTCATTTATTTCGATCTCTTGCAAGAACAACACTTTCAAGCTTGGCGGTATGTGCTCTCTGAGTTTCGGTAACCAATTGATGTCGTCATTGTACATATAGAGCCCAAATAAGTTCGTCGGTGGGAGGGAGAGATATTGTAGGGAAGTGAAATTTGCGAATTTCATCTCCCTATTACCGAAGGCAGACCGACGGCACTTCCACCAGAGGTCGATAACCTTTATCGTCTCCCTACAGGGTCTTAACAGGCGTGGGAAGTCTGGGGTCTCGCGCCCGATATCATCCATCATACTGTGGTTAAACTCGAAGTGTTTGAGTGACTTGACATTCTGCATGAGCTTTTGCAGAATCTTTGAGGAATATCCGTAAATTTCGAGATGAAGAGACTCAAGATTCTCAAAAGGAAGAGGATCCATAGGTTCTCTAACAAACGTCTTCAGTCTGACGTTATGAAGTCGCAGAGATGTAAGAGTGGGCTGGCGTAGTAGTTGTAGATCATTTACAGTCAGATCATACGGATCAGTTCCCCGGATAGAATAAGATACTATGTCTACAGTCAGCCACCATCGCACGTGCGATCAAGGGTACTTGCGTGTCTTAAGGTTGAACTTTGGCTTTTTATATCCACTTAAACGCGTCATTACGTCCTGGAGATACGGATCATCGTCAGTGTTGAAGACTGAGTACCAATTCCCATTCCGTAAAGTGGCGCTTTCTAGGTTGCGCAAGTTGAGGCATAGTAGCAATCGAAAGGTTTGAGGATCAAGGTTCTTAGCCTCCAAGTGCTGGATCATACGAAGAATCTTAGGATCTCTCACTACGGCGCGCAAAAACCTTCTGTATTGTCTAGGATCGTCGGAGAATTTGATTCTCCTATAAAACACCGGTTTCGTCATCTCGTTAATGGTTTTGCTCGTGTACATCAGAGGTTTCATTTGTCCGTGTGTGAGTTTGCTCAGGATCAGGGAGAACACAACTGGTGGCAGGCGCTCTAGCCGCATTTCGGTTGCCATGTTTGCGGTGCTTGTCGGGATCAAGAGAGGTTGTTGATGAAGGGATGAAACATGTCGCGATGTGCAGAAGATGGGAGGTCGAGGAAACTTAATCTGAGCCATTCAGTGCTAACCAAATGCGGCTTAGCCAAGTCTTCGCCAAGACTCGTTGAATCAGTGAAGCACTGAAGTACCACTAACTATTGGTAGTAGTATTCGGGAATTTATATTACTCTCTTTGATGCACCTCACTCTGTAAGGAACTTCATATAAGAACAATATTGACCTCCCGAGAAACTACTCAGGTGTTCAAACACCAGTGTTTACCTGATCGTAGGTTAGGTGTCACCAAGCGAAAAGGTGCCAAAAGACTGGGGATTCTGAATCAGGCGAACTGGGAAGAGATCCAATATGACCTATCCTCAACTTGGGCAGATATTGAATCACTTACGCTTAAAACATAAACTTTAGGAATTACCCGAATGAATCAGTGACTCCATATATCTATAAATAAGCTTTATTGGAAGCGATTACTGCCTCAAGTACAAAAGAAAGCTGAGCCAGTGGGCATCACTGGACAGGCAATCAATTATCACGAGAATTCAGGCACAATTCCAAGATGTGCATCTCAATTGTCACACATCTCTTTGGAAAATGCGGCCATGAGATCACTCAAGAGGCCAAGACTGTAGACTGCGACAATAAAGACAGTGGAGACTGTGCTGGGTTTGAATTGAACTCAAGTACGACCATAGATTCTGATTGTTTTTCGTGCGAAGAGGCGAGGAGGCTGGTAGAAGAGGAGGATAGAAAGAAGGCTACGCGCCTGTGATGCCGCTTCAAAGCTTGGGCATAAACTATGGCGGCGACACATTGAGTCGTAGCATTTCTGATCGCTCCATATCACGGTTGCTAGAGCTCGCAGGATCATCAGGCAGTCACACTAAAACTGATATGAACTTATTCAGAGTCATGAAAAGTATATAATAACATTTTGCAGACCTCCATCTGGTTCGATATCTAATCGCTAAATTCCACTCAACTACTACTAAGCATCAATCATACAACATAGCCAACAACCAAGTTTTATTACTCTCCTTGGAAGAGAAATGTGCTTAAATGTATTTGTGCGAGTTTGGGGATCCTGTGGGCATCTCATGTTTTATTATCCAAGAGACACTCCTTGTCCGCATGAGGGAACGGAGCAATGTGTGATAAAATTGGGAGAAGAACAGAGCGAAATACGTCGGGAATGTAGGCGATGCATGGAGGCCAAAGCAGAGGAAATAAGAAGGAGGATAGCTTTGGGCTTATTATAGTGTTGCGTTGTAGTAGAACTGCAGTAGGGTAGATGCAAAAATCCTGCCATGGGTAAGAAGTATGGAACGAGGATGCCATGGATTTATTCTGAGGACATATTGTGTACTTTATTTGCCTCTAGTGCGGGATAACGGCGGGGGATTCGCGAGCTTGAAGCAAGATATGTAATATTCACAGTCTGCAGTAAGGGCATGAGTCATCATGGTGTGCGTTTCTCGTTTCACTGCCTGTTCGGAAATCAAGACAAAGTAGTGGTAGATAGTGACTAAGAGGCTCAAGAAAGATATATAAATCCCGATATTTCGATCTTGCAGATCTGAACTCAACACTATCAAAACTCCCAACTCCCTCCTGGCACTCTACAAAATACGGCAACTAATCTCGAAAATCACATCCAAACACTATCATTTGAAGTCAAGCGAAAATGTGCACAACTATGCATGTGTACCATTATGGCGGGTGCGGTCACTTTATATTTAAAACCGATCGTAAAACAAATTGCCACTTTAAGGATATGGGGGAGCCAGGCTGTGTTGAGGGTGAGGACTGCATAGACATGAAAGGAACTATTCTGTGCGATAAATGCAAGGAGAAGAAGCGACTTGAGGAAGAAAGAAAGAAGGCTCTAGGTCTGAAGTAATAGGGCTATGTTCGAAAGCTGCAGTAGGGCAACTTTGGAGATGTAGGTCTTAGGTAGCAACAACCCAAATCTAATGACTTAACTGTCACGAGTTATCCTGGCCCAAATGGTGTGATTGATGCACAGCACATGACTTAGGGACTCAAAAGGGAGCCCTGGGTTAAAAATGCTTCTGAAGTTCTCCGGAGGCTGGATAATTTGGAGCCATGGGGGAAAACATGGACTGAAGGTAGTCAAATACTCTGCTGATTTAATGCTTTACTGTCTAATATTTGCGCAAGTATGTTTGTTACTTTGCTTCAATCTCAAGTATCTGCCCCGATTGGGCAACTAGAACAACTAGCTTACAGACGGGAACGCGTAGCGAATGTTGGCGGCGATACAATTAAGCTGCAAACCGCAAAATCTTGTTTAGGCAGTAAATGGCGTCGGAATGAATCAACAGTCGCTCTAGAGGATCCACGTTCACTCAAACTCTCGGTTACCGGCAACTCTGCGGCCCCTAACAAAAACATTGGCCACGTTTCGATCATCACCCGTCATGACATATTTCTCAAACAAACCCCTCAGCGAGTCTCCATCCTCCCGCGGCGTCATAGCAGATTGCAGGCCGGTCGTAGTAGTCACCCAAATAGCATCAAATTCCTTGCCAACTTCAAAATTACCAATCTTATCCCCGAGGCACAAGACCTTTGCTCCTCCCATCGTAGCAATATAGAAGACTTCCTCTAGCGATAGCGCTTTGTCTTCACCTTGAGACAAGACCTCTCGGGCATTAGAGGCAATCATAGCTTGTCGAATCACCGAGAGCATTTGAGAAGCCCAGCCTCCACCGCTGTCTGTTCCAAGTCCGACTTTGATGCCGCGACGGAGAAAGTCGCGAATTGGCGCAACCATGAAACCACCGCCGACTGTCATATTGGCGATGGGACAGTGAGCAATTCCACATTTCAGTGCTTCAAGTCGCTCTCTCTCATACTCCGTCATGATAGTGCAGTGAGCTAAGATACTGCGCTTGTTGAGAAGACCGTAGCTTTCGTACAGATCAGCCTCGCTTCCCTTGAATTGCGGGAAAAGCACTTTAGTGAAATCAATCTCCTGCTGAGCTTCGTTGAAATGTGTTTGCATGGCAAGAGTATCATCTGCTCGGACAATATCTCCAAGACCACGGAGAAGTTCATCAGTGCAACAAATGGCGAACCTTGGCGTAACAACTGGCTTCACCAGCCCCTCTTTAGCTTCGCTTTCGGATTTCAGGGCACGAATATGAGCAATGCATTCCTTGGTTTCGTTGAGAGAGTCAGAAGCGCTTTGTTCGCGAAGATAACCAGGCGCGTTTCTGTCCATATTGCACTTGCCAACGAACGCACGTTGGCCCTTGGCATGGCATATATCCGCCAGGATCCGCGTAGCTTCAGCGTGTCGGGAACCATAGTACGAAGCAGTCGTGATTCCTTGTCTGAGAAAATCCTGAACAGTATTCTCGTACATCTTTTTCGCGTACGCTGGATCAGAGAAGCGAGCCTCAAAGGGAAACGTGACCTGATCAAGCCAATCGAGAATGTGAAGGCCCTGGCCAAGACCCCGCATCGGCCATTGAGGAGCATGATTATGAGTGTCGACGAAGCCTGGGATGAGAAATTCTCCATGTGGAAGAGTGTATGTCTTGGCATCAGAAGGCAAAGCATCTTGGGGTACATCAGCGGGGTCCTTCCAGAATCCTGTGATGACGCCGTCGCTGATCATGAGGGTTGCATTGTCAACTAACTCGAGGGTTTGAAGGTCGAGTGAGTGGATGGCGGCGCCACGGAACACCACGACAGAAGGCATTCTGATGTCTTCGGCCTAGAATGTGCATTAAATGGAAACAGTAGAGAACTAAGGTGCAAGCTCAGGTCTTCAGGTGCTGCTTACATTGTAGCGTTCAAGTGCCGTGGGGCTAGCTCAGATAAGCGGCTACCTCCGCGTATAGGCACCCAATCATATCACAGCCGATTATCGGTTCAGCTCGGGCGAGTTCGACCGTAGGTCACTCACTCATTCTCCCCTTTCAACATTTCCTGTCCCCTGTAATTTTGGCGAACATGGCGCATCGTCCAAGCGACGCAATTTCGCTCAGAACCACGCAAAGAGCACCAAGAAGCTGCCTGTCTTGCTCATCGCGTAAAGTCAAATGCGATAAATCAGTGCCCTGCTCACGGTGCATCAAGCGGGGACAAGCTGAGTCTTGTGTAAGGGAGATGGTCGTTATTCGCGGCCAAGTTACCACGTATGAGAACCATTCGCTTTATATGTCGACGAGGCTGATGACATGGCAGGTGGCAGGATAGTTCTGAAACTCCGACATACCAGGAGCTCAAAGCAGAGAACGATCGTCTACGACAGGAGATTACTGCATTGCGAGCGCAACAAGACAGTCAGCCTCCCACTGCTCCGGCACATCCCGTGCAACCCAGTAAGTCAATGGATTATGTAGAGTACACGCCAGGTGAAATCGATGATCGTCTATGGAAGAGTCTTGCTTCAGAATCCAGCATCCATAGATCATATGTGTCAGACTGGGAAGACATAATTATGCCTCATGCAGGTTGCATTGAGAAACTTGTGGAATTCGACATGATTTGGAATTCATGGGTACACTATGCCTTAGAATATCCCAAGTTCAAGGAAGAAAGCGACGCTTTTGCGCACAGCCTGGCAAAGGGTTCAACACTCGAACAAGCCGATGTATCGTGGCTCGCAGTATTCTTCAGTGTCATCAGCGTAAGTCATATGGTGGCTTGTAAACCTTCAGAGCCTGACTAAAGAGCTAATGAATTGGCTAGACAGCACTCTTGATGATGGAGGACGATGAAGCACAAAGTCTCCCGCTACCTGCCGAGTTCACCATTGACCAAGTGTCACAGAACTGGTATGACGCGGCCATCTTTTGTCTTTATAAAGCAGACTTCCTACGAGTCCCCAACATCCAAAATGTGCAAGCAATAGCGGTTCTATGCATGACCTTCAACAACAGGGGCGATTCAGAGCTGGGTCATCACCTGCGAGTCTCGGCAATCCGCACCGCCCAAACGATCCAATTAGGCGAAGACAAAGTGGAAAGTGTAGGACAGTATCTCACCGCTGAAGGAGAACGTCGTCTTTGGTGGACACTGGTAATTTGTGAATGGTATGATCCTGTTACTGCTCCTCATTCCTAAAGTAACTGCTGTTCTGATATCTTCAGGCTTAATTTGACACACCAGTCACCATTCATAGATGAATCAGACTTTAGAGTCTCCCTACCATCTGTATCTCAGCCAGAAGCAGAGACAGGTGCTGTAGACCCCGTCCATTATCACATCTTTATGGCCCAGACATCCCAGGTCATATGTAGGTTTCGAGTGTCATTGAAACATGGGAAGAATTCTTTGGACAACGTTGTAAACATTGTAAAAGCAGCTGATGAGGGGCTGGCTAGCATCATTGAAACGCTACCAAGTCACCTACAGCCCGAAGGTGACTCATCCACCAACGCAGAGATTCAGGCGCTGGAGCTTGCTCAACCGTGGATTAAATGGCAGCGCTACGATCTGACTCTGGTGCTGTTACATCTGAGAATGTACATAAACCGTGCCCTACAAAAACTATGGCTGTCTTCTCCAGGTGAAGCCCATTGGGCTAGGACACTCAGTGTTACATCTGCGATGAGCCTCATCTGGATCAATCGAAGCTGGGACCAGCCAGCATCAACACGAAAGCAGTGGTAAGTCTATAACAATCCATTTTTTATACCGAAATGCTAAGTTAGTAGGGCACTCTCTTATCATATTTATTCTTCTGCTATGTTTCTTCTACGAGAGTGCCAGTACAATAGTTTGGAAGATAAGAGAGAATATCTCGAGGCTGTCGAAGCTGGTCTCGTCTTATTAGACGCTGTTGAGTCACATAATCTTCTGGCTCGTCATGCTGCTCGGGTTCTCCGGGAGAGCATAAGGGGATCAGAATTATAAATGCACTTGAAGCTAGGACTTTGACATTCATACAATCTTTTAATAAGAGCCCACGAGAAACAGTAACGGGTCTGGTACAGCTCCTCAATGCTGAGAGCGACTCAGCTCGCCACGGTGGCTTTCGAAACCCGTATATTTCAGGGAAGAACTTTGGCGTCTTTGAGGGTATCGAAAACCTTGTTCAAGGCCTCCCAAGTATCCTGGTATCTAGTCCAAAGTCAACAACAGTCACTGTCTTTCTGGAATTTTACTTACCCAGTCCAGCCAAGCTTTCGTGCTTTACTCATGCTGATGATAAGATCGTAATTCCTTCCCAAGACAAAACCAAGAAATCCCCATGTAGCTTCTTCGAGTGCCTTTTCATCCAAGCCCTCTCGCTTTGCAAGCTTCTTCCAAGCCTCCTTCACCTCCGACTGCTGACTCCACTTCACCAAATCAACCGTCTGTTCCATTTTGCCTTGCTTTGTGACGCCTTTGAGTCCCGCTTTCTCCTCATACAAGCTGATAGGGGGAACCATATTGAGTCCACTGGATGAACTGAGTGGATGGGACTTCTGAAACTGAGATGCGTCAACCTTTGTCCCAAATCGTTCTGAGACTTTGGGCCATAAGTTCTGCCAACTCTCCGCATCGCCGTTCACGACGTTGAAAGCTTCGTTTGCGGCAGAAGGCTCCAGCACAACCCATTCACAGAACTTTGCGTGAAGAGTCGCATCTGTAAAACAGTCGAATCCAGTGTAGAACCTCTCTGAGCCAGGGAAGATAAGCTCCTTGCCTAGTTCTTTGTTGATAGCTGCGTAGATTCCAACTGAGGTGGCCAAGTTCATGAAGTTGCCGCGTGCGTATCCGATAACATCGTTAGGATACGTCACATTCCAGGACACGCGACCATTAGTCTTGTCACAGAATGCCTTTAAGATGTCTTGCTGGCGATAGTAGAAATTTGGTGGGAAGGTTGACTGGTCAGTGAGCCAAGGATCAGATTCAAGCATGGGATTCTTGACAGGGCCAAGAGCAACCCCATATTGTTTTGCACCAGTGACAAGAAGGAATCTCTTGAGTCCCTTGTCAATTCCGTTCTTTACAAGTGCATCAAGAAATGCCTGAAGCATATCCCCATTGACGTCCCAATTCTTCTGCTCATCTGACTGCTCTAGATAAGCAGCGAAAAAGACATATTCAGCTGTGATGCCTGCGAGATCCTTGGCGACAACATCGGCACTGCCGGTAAGGTCGATGTGTTTATGTTCCACATTGGAAGGGAACTTTTCTTTCTGGGAACGGGAGAATGAGTAGACCTTCTTCCATTTCTGAGGGCTTTGGCCTAGCTGGTGCACGATCTCACGGCCAAGAATGCCTATCAAAGTGAGCTTCACGATCAGTAATAAAACGGGAGTATCGCATACCAGTAGCTCCAACAACGATAGCAGTAGACATGATTCACTGTTGACTCAGCTTATTGGAGCTGATAGAAATGTGAATTGGCCGCAATGAATATGAAAGCTGGTAGTTTATGATCTCTCTTCTTGTGGGCTATGAGGAGATGCAAGCCTCTGTTACACGATCGATTGATGGAACGTTATGCTGACGTGAGAATGTGGAACAAACAATGGGCTCATGATATCAGACATACATCATCATCGCCTAAACTTCACATCGCAATGATGCGACTGTGATATAAAGTGAATACCTCAACCATTCGACCGTACTCTATTCGAAATGATTCATTATTACCTTGGCGGTGCTGCTATACAGGCTAGGGGAGGTAGGAAAACTTGGGACCTAAATCCTCAGTGACAAAAAGACTTAGGGAAGCTTATGCTGAATTTAGGTTATTTTATGCAAATTTAGGCTAGTTTATTTTGTCACCCTAACCGATTGTCAGAAGTCTTCTTGCTCCTGTGCGCATTTATTCGGGCACTTTGTGGATCTGATATGGTACTATGCGGCTGAAAAATAAGATTTTGCCGCCAGTCTTAGGTCATAAATAAGATACTTCGCTATATTTCAACTTCGTACTTTAATGTCTTCAAAACCATTTGGTGGATCGAGATGGAGTAAAGCACGTGATAAACTCCAGCCCTGGGTCAGTCCAGCCCTCAATGCACGTTCGAAGACTGTATATAAGTCACCCCTTTGTCACTCGGATCAATACATTCGACAGATAAGTTGAAGCTAATATCATCTCTCTCTCCTTTCTTAGTTCCACTGAATTCTTCTGGAGGAAGAGCAATGCGATTTACAGCAGGTCAAATCCAAAAGCCTTACGTGCTTCTCCATCAAGACCCTGTAAGCCCACGTAACCTCTCAATGTTCTCTCATCCAGATCGTTACCATGAGCATAATCGGCAGAAGGCCGTCCTTCTAGAGTAGCGAGAAGCTGTTCCCTAACATAGGCTTTGTTCGCAGGAGTTGTTGGGCACGCGGCAATGAAGGCCACAGAAGCGTTATTCTGTCCAAGATGCTCTGTATCCACTGCGTGGCAAACCTTTGTAATAACTGATGTTAGTTGCTAGATCTAAGCGACGAGATGAAAATGTACTTACATCGCAATGCCACCATACTGTGTCGCCAGGCTTTACCTCTGGCATGTGCACAAGACACTCTTCCAGCCTGAGGTGAGGATGGGATGCCCGACTCAAGCGTTGACTTTCGGGTTTCATAGTTCCAGGGAACCAACCAGTCGACTCGTCGAAGGACCACTTCTCAGCGTCCATGATATCATTCGGATTCTTGGGTGGAGTGAAGAAAGGTCGAAGAAGGAGATATGCGATGACGCTCTTGACATTAGGGTATATCATGATCGTTCCCTCTCTTGGCGCTGTTGGCGTCAACGCAGTCCAGCCTTGGAACGTCCGCAGCACTGTAGAGTGCGCAGGACCGTTGTATAGCTCCTGGTTCGCATCTTTCCGCACATCAAGATCGTATGCATCATGGGCTTCAGGTGTACCAGACAATATCTGTTCGTAGACCTTGCGATAGGTAGGATCAGCCCAACGGCATAAGCTCCCTGCGTCGATATGGGGACCCAAACCAAGGAATGGTTGGCCTGGAGCACGGTCACGGATGCCATCGAGATAAACAAGAGGCTCTGGGGAAGCGTCTTCTGACGAGTATTTCCACAGTTCATTCAACTTTCGTTGAAGTTTGATGTGGTTCGGGTGAGAACGAAGGGCATTTTGTGTTGGGGAGTTGTACAAGACCAGCATTGACGGACTCTCTTTCGGCCATGCTTGAATAGAGTCCTTGTTATCGGCGACATACTTCTTGAGATCCGAGTAAAGATTCGTAGCGTCATCCTTGGGGACGGTGTTACGACAAACAAACGAGCCAATTCTCTTGATCTCAGCCTGCTGTTCTGCCGAGAATCCATTTTCTAGGACATCGGTAGTATCGAAGATCGGAATGATGGTGTTTCCTCTCTCTATGATCTCATCAGTGACAATTTCGAGTTCTTTGCAAACTTTGATCCAGCTTCGATGAAGTGCTTCAACTCCATACTCGCTGATGATAGCTTTCTTCACCTGCAAGAATTCTGGGTCTTTGAAAGAGGCAGAGGTCTCTGCGGTGTACTCAGGCCAAGCAGGCCACTGTCGAATAGGACCAGGCATCTTAGAAAATCGTTGCTATCTGAATGAGGATAAAGTTGACGTTACGGTGATATCCTATCCTTTTATCTCTTAGCTTAATATCATGTCTTGGTTGCTGGTGAAGTATGGGCTAGCGGGCGAGTTCGGCCGAGCTCGACCGAGTTCGGCTCAGATCATCAAGCTATTGGTCAGAATTCAATCAAATCGTTATCTCCCCAGGATCTAGATCCGATGCGGAGTTGCGGGTCTGATAAGACTTTCTTGGGTTTTCGTCTTCCCCAGACTTGATAAGCCAATGGCAGAATGCTATTACGATATCAAGATATAAGATGCAGCGATGCACCCTGCAGTCATTATGAGGAAGAACTCAAATTGACAATTATCGTCTTGCCAATACTTTAAACTATGGCGTTTGAGCGTAAACATGTCTCGAGGCTTGTGCCAGCGGATCACAAGATCCTCATGCCTCTCTTGCTGGCAGTGACCATTGTGAACTCAGCTGTGAGTATTTGTCCAATTCTTTGGACGATCCAGCTAACAAGCACAGACACTTGGCTACGATTCGTCTGTCATGAACGGCCTTTTAATCCTACCCTCCTACTCCGAGTATTTTCGCCTCAACACTGCCACTGAAGGCCTCAATAATGCTGCCAATTGGATGGGTAGCATCTTCGGCGCCTTTCTCATGGGTCCAATTCCTGATTACTTCGGTCGACGACCTGCAATTTACATCGCCTCAATCGTAACGACAATCGGCATCGTTTTACAAGCTGCAGCCCAGAATATTCCTATGTTCGTGGTAGCTCGCTTTCTTGTCGGCGTCGGATCTGCCATAAGTAACGGTGCTGCACCAACCCTCCTTGGTGAACTACTACCTCCCCGCCGACGTGCCCGCGTTCTTGGGTTGTTCTTCTCCTGCTTCTACGTCGGCAGTTTGGCCTCGGCAATCATTAACTATGGAAGTCAAAACATCCAAAGTACATGGGCCTGGCGATTACCTTCTCTGCTTCAATTCGTCCCCAGTTTGTTGGCTGTCATGATTGTACCCTTCGTCCCAGAATCCCCACGATGGCTGATCTCCAAGGACCGCAATGAGGAAGCCCTTGAAGTCCTTGTGATTATGCAAGGAAAGGATAAGACGGACTTACAAAAGGGCAGTGAGCAGCTGGAGGAAATCCGGAGCACGATCTTGCGCGAAGCTCAAGAATATCCTCGCAATCCCTGGAGGGAAATCATCTCGAGTGGACCTAACAGGCGCAGACTCGCTATTTTATGTACCTTTGGTCCCATGATCAACTTGTTCGGAAACTTTATCATATCGTAAGTCATAGGACCCCTACACGATTTGATCGTCATCTAACAGCTACAGCTTCTACCTCACCAAAATCCTCAATCAGGCGGGCATCACGAATACTACTACTCAAACGCAGATCCAGGTCATCATCAACTGTTGGTCTTTTGCTGTCGCTGTACTCGGCAGTTTCATGCTCGACATTCTAGGTCGCAGACTGCAGACCTTCATTGGTGTTGGTGGCATGGTAGTCACTCTCCTACTCATTGGTGGGCTTATCAAGCGTAAGTTCTGGGATCTTTTAGGCTCATATGTCTCGCAAATCTAACCTTTTCAAGGCTTCGGCGAGAGCACAAACAACTCCGCGATATATGGTACCATCGCTGTTATCTTTCTTTTCCAGGGCTTCTACGCATTTTCCATTACGCCAATGACAAGCTTGTATCCAACGGAGGTGTCGCCATTCAAGTTGCGCGCTACAGGGATTGCCATATTCCGTATGCTTGATTCCGGTGCTGGGTATGACCTCCCGTCCCCGATATCAAATTATGTACTAACCATTAAGTCTGCTTGCTTCTTTTGCCATGGCCTACGCAATGGCCGATCTGGGATGGAAATTTTATTTTATCAACGCTTCATGGGATTTCATCTTTCTCATCATTGCATACTTTACCTTTGTGGAAACCAAGGGATTGAGGCTTGAAGAGATTAACGCGAAATTTGGAGACACAACAGTCCTGGAAGCCACCGGAGAAGACTCCGCATCTCAAGACACGGGTCACGAGGGGAGCGAGGGTGAGGGTTGGATGGTGAAAACTCAGGCTGCGTAATAGTTCAATAACTCTTAAGTGCCCCGGCTAGAAGTACCTTCTAGATATACACTACGATGTCGATAGACTATAAGCTTAACTCTTGATGCAATTCTTTGGCGCAAAGTGAACTTGAGCTGGATTCTCTCGGCATATCCACCGGGATTGAAGATTTCTCCCACCGGGATGCAACACTACCCCTCACGATGGGTGATGGCCTTATGTGCTGTGACCTTCCCCATATAGATCGGCTCTCCTTCTCCGCATGAATGATTCCTGACATAGGAAAGGCTTCATCTCGTATTTGATCGACATTGGCGCGGTAGGCCTCTTTGAGTGGTAGGCTGTGAAATGTCTACGCTCTGCTTCATCTCCGCTGAGCCTTTTCAGCTGCCATACGAACATATGAACTGGAAGCTCAATGCATTGGCGCGCCACTATATTTGAGACATGGCATCTTACGTTAGCTGAACCTGACAGCGCTGGTTATTGATGCGGTTCCGAACGCTTCATGTTGATCAGCGCAATTAAACTAGCATTGGTGCGCGTATTTCCTCCAATTAATCACAAGCAGATGTTTCAAGTCTCTCATTTGTGGAACAGAAACCTCGTGGCAGATCAACAGTCAAAGCACCGACGGCTAAATGTCGTGTGGACTTTGCCCCGGATCTGCAAATGTAACATCAAACTTTGCGCTCCAATGAATGTGAGCGCCCGAACCTGATTGAACAGGTGATATGGGTTAACTGGTTTCAGCAATGCGGGTTTCATACATATTGATGTCATGGGTATATAAACAGTTGCTGATCCGGCGTAACATTCGCGCATCGAGCCAAAAGATCAACAAACAGCTTCATGATGGTCATGATCAAAACCACTGCCCTTCTTGTGGGCCTTACCTCCCTTGTCCTTCCTGTTCACAGTCAAGCAGTCAACGACGTGGCCGATGCATTCGATTTGACTCAGGTTGCCCTCACCGATAGTCGATGGATGGACAACCAGAACCGAACGCTGAGCTACCTTCTCGCCGTGGACCCTGAACGCCTTCTCTACGTCTTCCGCAAGAATCACGGAGTTGACACTAAGGGTGCACAGACAAATGGCGGTTGGGATGCGCCTGACTTCCCTTTTCGAAGCCATATGCAGGGCCATTTCCTCTCAGCCTGGTCACAATGCTACGCCTCGGCTGGTGTAAAGGAATGCGGTTCCCGAGCGACATACTTTGTCCAGGAGCTCGCCAAATGTCAAGCCAACAATGCAAAGGTTGGCTTCAACAAGGGATATCTCTCGGGCTTCCCAGAGTCAGATATCACCAAAGTTGAGGACAGGACTCTGAACAACGGAAATGTCCCTTACTATGCTATCCACAAGACTCTTGCTGGACTTTTGGATGTTTATCGTCGACTTGGCGACCAGACTGCCAAGGATACCATGCTCTCACTAGCCAGCTGGGTTGACACTCGTACTTCGAAGTTGAGCTACAATCAGATGCAGAACATGCTGCAGACTGAATTCGGTGGAATGAATGAGGTTCTCGCCGATATCGCATACTACACCAAAGATGCAAAGTGGCTGAAGGTTGCTCAGCGCTTCGACCATGCTGCCATCTTCGACCCACTTCAGCAGAACTCTGACAAGCTTTCTGGCCTGCACGCCAACACCCAAATTCCCAAGTGGATTGGTGCCCTTCGAGAGTACAAAGTTGGGGGTGATAAGAAGTATCTCGACATTGGTCGTAACGCATGGAACATTGTCGTCAACAAGCATACCTATGCCATTGGCGGAAACAGCCAGGCCGAGCACTTCCGAGCTCCTGATGCGATTGCTGGGTATCTCACTGATGATACTTGCGAGGCTTGCAATACCTACAACATGCTCAAGCTGACCCGCGAACTCTGGGCTCTGAATCCTACGGACTCTTCATACTTCGACTTCTATGAGAAGGCTCTGATGAACCATCTCCTCGGTCAACAGGACCCTAGCAGTGCACATGGCCATGTCACTTACTTCACTCCTCTCAAGCCGGGCAGTCATCGTGGAGTTGGTCCTGCTTGGGGTGGCGGCACTTGGAGCACTGATTACAACTCTTTCTGGTGTTGCCAGGGTACTGGAATCGAGACGAACACCAAGCTCATGGACTCTATCTACTTCCATACTTCTGATACCCTTTACGTAAACCTTTTCACACCTTCCAAGCTTAACTGGTCTCAGAAGAAGGTCTCTATCACGCAGACCACTGACTTCCCCGAAAGCGACACATCTACCCTCAAGATCAGCGGTGACACCGGTGAATGGACTCTTGCTGTTCGCATCCCATCTTGGACCTCTAAAGCTTCCATCAAAGTCAATGGTCAAGCCGCCAACGTGGACATCCAGTCTGGAAAGTACGCTTCAATCAAGAGACAGTGGAAGTCTGGTGACACCGTCACTCTTCAGTTCCCCATGAGCCTGCACACCGTTGCAGCCAATGATGATCAAACCCTGGGTGCTATTGCATTTGGACCTGCCATTCTGGCTGGTAACTACGGTAGCTCTACCCTTAACGGTAGCCCAACCATTGACTTGGCGAGCATCAAGCGAAAGAGCAACACTGGTCTGAAGTTTGAAGCTACTGCTGGTGGCAAGTCCGTTGAGCTTGGTCCTTTCTACGACGCCCAAGGGTTCAACTACAATGTTTACTGGAAGCTTAGTGGTAAGCTTTCTGGTTAGTTTCCTTGAAATTGGACTTTTTGGTTGTTAGAAAAATGCGAGGACGCTGATTTAGCAAGTTGTTGCTGCGTGAGGGAAGCGAGGCGTAAGGAGAAGAGGCCGAAGTTGAGTTGTTTCTATTTTACATATTGAACAGATGTAAATATGCATGGAAACTCATTTTTCTTTCCCTGTGAAATTTGTGGACCTGCGGAGGTATGTTCGACTCGAAGGGTATCTTCATTATGATTAACTTCTCCCTTGCTAATACTATATACTCCCGTCTACACATTCATCAATGCTGTCTGATAACAGCATGGTTATCATCATACCATTTCGCCCTATTTCCAAGCATTGGCCATTATAGAATCAATATTTCCAGTGTCCCCTTCCATTCAGTCCACAGTAATTGTGGGCAGCTCCTCAAGCTTGGCTCATTGTACTGCTATCGGCGGAACGCTAAAGAGACTCTAGCATCCCGGTTGTGAGGCTCTCAGGGTTTGATGATATCTGGAATAACTGAGATACAGCTCCTGTGTACCCTTTACCCAAAACGAGCACGCTGGGCCGCAATATGTCTCTGCGTACCGTCAGAACACCACTACTGTATAGAGTGTTGGTGCCATAGCATTGTGCCATCGGTAGTTCAGCCGTGTCTCGTTATCAAGTTTCTATGGATATATATGCCATACCTTTTCTCATATCGTCCCGCTTCTTGGATCATACTGTGGAGCTAAGCGTGCAAGCTTCGCCTGAGGAGGAACCTGAGGGGCGGGGAACTTATTCGGGAAGAGCGGGCCCAAGTTCAAGCACGACTGCGTCAGGCGAGATGAAGGCGAGGCAGGTGATAATTGCCTCGGTGAACACCAATCTTCGGTGCCCAAGGATGTCGCGAATGTGGATTGCGGTAGATATGGGGCTTGGGAGAACGAGTCTGGACCTTGGGTATTTGGATATGAGATTCTGGGAATATCGATAATCCGACTGAACTCTGGCGATGAGAGAGTCATTAACATGTCCTGCTGGTCGAAAGTAGGTAAGGTATCCGTGTATACATTCTGTGATCCTGAAGGGCTCGCAGAAACTTGAGAACCCCGTCGTCTCTCCGGCTCCCCCCTGCGTTCCGGCGATGTGCTTTCATGCTGTTTAGTTGATTTCGTCTCTTCAGGATCCCCAGCCTCATTAGCCAAGCTCAATACCTGCGTGATAACATCCTGCACATCTGCTGTCAAGGCCGGATATTGCTTCAAAACGTCTTCCTGCAGCATCTTGTCCGCGAAGTCTATGATCACCGTGCTCATTCTCTCCACGACGCCCTCCAATCGCTTAAGTCTCTGCAATCTCGCCGTTTCAGTAGCCTGCCGTCTTTTTCGAAATTGCTGTTGCGCTTCTCTATTTCTCTCTCTTCGACTCTGTACTCTTTAGTCTTAGGCCTACTAACGTCAGTGCATCCGACTTACCTTGCCTGCATCAGTGCACTGCGCGTCAAGGAAACTCGGACTTCTTGACTGAGACATTGTTGCGGTGTCGTTTACGTAAAATGAGTATGCAAATTTCAGGGAATTACTCCGAGATTTGTTGAACTGCGTAGGTGACTGCTGAGCGATATGTACGATTATGAGCTACTCAATTAAGCATAAGACAACTTTCAACCCAGTAGCGAAGTGGGCCTAGTAGCGTGGCGGAGTCTAGGATATGATCACCCTAATGAATTCGATGCATGATCCTTATCCCAATAGGACACATATGCAGCGATGATCTGGCTTTCCATATCAGCAGCTTTGACACTGAAATGGTGACGAAACGCCCGTATATTCCACCCAAATCGGCTAGCGGCTATCTTATTTCAACCTTACATCGAGCATTAAGCGCTCTGGTCCGGTTTTAGGATCTATCTGCATAAACCCATCTTCTTGCATTTTGGGCTCTGCCTCACTTTCGGCTGTTACCGATTTAGGGAAGTAAGTGTGCCAAGGCGTTTAACCTGGCTGCTGACTGTGCCCATGTCATTCTGTTTAGCTACATAGATTGGCTTCCTAGTAAGCCGCGATTCGCGAGACAGGAAAAGCGAATAGCGAGACACAATTCTTGTCATGAATTTGAGTTTGCTCCGCCTTTTGAGCGTTAAGAAATTGTGTTGCCTGCCTTCTTCCACTGAAAGCTGTGGGTTTCCTCCATTTTTGTAATTTTCTATCGCCGATGCATTTCGACACCTAAGTTCTGACGACGATACAAGGGTTTTGAACAGCCTAGAACCTCTACGACCAATGGCATCTTGGGAGTACGTGGCAATTCTTTATCCGGCTGGTGGCGCTCGATGTCGACGTAAGTGTTCGGAGATAAGTGGCCCGTGATTCGATGAGATGAAGGTATACGAAATGCGAGCGGGTGCGCTTAGGCAATCTCTTAAAAAGCAGCTTAAAAACTGGTTTTACTAACGAGTCACCGCCCCGATGAAAATATCCCTATGCAACATCGGCCGCCCTCGTGGCCTTTTCGCAAGAACCCTGGTACAGGCAATGGTGACTCCACAGCACAGTCCAGATTTGGTATTACCCGTCCCTTGTCAAAGCTTCTATAAAGGCTTTAATAACATATCATCTTCTAAAAACGCTCTAAATCCAGGCGCACCTCGGAAGTATCTAAGCCTACTCGTCACTAAGTCATTTTGCATACACTGAATCCAAGACCTTCCGGAAACGCTTCTCGACTTCCCGTCTTCGAATATTTCCCTTAGTAGCAGTTCGAGGCAACGTCCCTTGAGAAGTAACAAGAATGTACCGAGTATCATCAACCCGCTCATGCGTGTACCGTCGCTTATGAAAAGGTGTGATCCTGTCCAAGATGGCCTCCTTCAATTGATGCACCAAATCTTCAAGGTCAATACCAGTAGTGCTGGATAGGGACTTGTCCTTCGGCTCAACGATTATAGTCGGACAGGGACGTCCAACACCAACGACTACCACTGCACTGACAAGATCATCGCCGCAGGTCTCCATTACGTTGGCTTCAATAGAGACTGTGTCACATCGGAGAGCTGCTTCCATCTTGATCCAGTTATCATTTCGTCCTTTGCACAAATACTTGCCTGGCTCGACCTCGACAAATAAATCCCCAGTGTAGAACTTGCCATCGGCGTCTCTTAGACTTGGCGCGGGGCAGTTGGGTGCATCTGAGGGAACAACCAACTCTAGTAGCTGCTCACCAGACTCCAACTTGTCTCCAACGGGGATAAACTCATTCTTGGAGCCGGGGAGAGATTCGAGGTAATCAACATCCTTCCTTGCGTCCGTCATCATAGCAGTTCCCAACTCTGTAGATCCAAGAACATTGAGCATTGGAATGCCATTCTGTCTTCCCCAGGCAAAGTCTGAGACATCGAAGTCTAGACCACCTGACCCGGCATTGTCTATCTTCTGGAGAGAAGCCAGAAGGGCAGGATCTTTACGCGCTTCTCTAAATAAAGCAGATAGGAAAGGAGGAAACATGCATACGCAGGTAAGTCCATGCTCATTGAGCATCGTACGGACTTCAGGGATGGGAGCTGGAAGCATGCTTGGTATGATGATGCATGAGCCTTCCCTAACGGCGAACCAGCTGAGAAAGGATGCCGCCATGTGGCAAAAGCTTCCACTGGGTATGAGTTAGTATAGTGGAAGCTAAAATCTAGTGGCTGGGCTCACATATGAATACTAATCATCCTATCCCCCCTCTTGTTCGACCGTTCCTCATAGACTGTCGATAGACCAATGATATAATCGACCCACCTTGCTGTAGCAGGTACCAGTTTTGGAATGCCTGAGATAGAGCCCGAAGTGTGATAGATGAAGATCTCGTCTTCGGCACTGGACGGGTGCCAAGGGATCACGGTCGGCAGTTGCGCCACATCTTCCTCAGACGGAACACCATCAGCGGGGAAGGTCGGCAACGGGCTGTCTCGCAAGATGTCATTGAAGCCTGGTTCATGCACTATAGCTGCGGCCTTGCTTTTCTCCAGTAGTTCATAGATGACTGTAGGATCCGTCATCCGCAGGGATATGAGCTGAGGGATGTAGCCTGCCCAGTTGAGACCCCAGATATGGACGGCGTCAGAATAAGCATGGCCTTTCAACCTAGATAAGTATTAAGAAGGTATTCCATAGAGGGAAGGCTTGAACTGACCAGACACCAACAACAGCCCTGTCCTGTATGCCTAGCTTACCAAACTGATCCTTCCAATACGTAGCAGTTTGCTCAACATCCTTTGCAAACTGAGTGAAAGTGACATCCTCGAACTTTGTACCTTCATATGACTGGACTGGGGTCTTGAACACAGACAAGTTTGGATGCTTTTTCAGACTCGCCTGGAGCTCTGAGATTGGGGTCTTGAAAGTGCTCATGGTTATTAAGGTCTTATCGCCGATTGTGGGTGGAACATTGACTATGAAAACATGTACAGGCGCTCCATTTTTATACTCGCCCATCAGCCATCGCTTCATATAGCTCGGAAAGATCAGTAAGCGCTATCGTGCGCTTGCAGGCTTCCTCGCCATTCCATATCACTAAGTAGGTATAGATCATCACCTCATCGCGGCTTTGGTCCATTTTCAAGTGTCTCTATACGAAATCGCTACAATTTTCCAAATTAGTTCGAATATCCGTCTGTCAGATTATAAGTATGCTGATGGGGATGCCGATAGTAAGCGCTTGAGGTTACGATGTTTTCGTATAATTTGACAAATACAGTCAAGATCACCAGGTGGATTTTGGTGCATGATGCTGATTGTTTCACCGGGCGTCTTTGCCGAGTAACCGAAAACGACAAGGGCAAGATGACATGTAGATGTGAGACTGCTGATGTCGAGACCCGGTGGATTATATGGGGTCATAATCAAATTATTGCAATGCATGGTAAAGTCAGTAAGCACTGGCCAGATGGCACTAAATTCTCAGGTCCACACTCGTCCAAAGTGATTGATCCTAGAATAGGCTTGAACGACACTCGAATTACTGTCTTATTAATCGTCTAATCACGAGTTTTCCTCCATGAAGTATTGGAAATGTGACATAGTCCCGAGTACTTATACGACAATTCGTTAATTACCTTCCTAAACAAAATGTTGATGTTGACGCGTCGTGATGACAAATGCTAAGTCCCTCACGTGGCAACGCGTTAGCCTGGGGACCTCAATGATCGCCTCCTCTTCATCGAGTCATCATCAACAAACATCACAAAAATGGAAAAACACTCCCTCAACCCGCCTGAATGGGCTGAGCCACGTCGAAAATCGAGCTTCAACAAATGGAAGCTCTTCGGTGCAGGTGTTCTCACCGTCGTGGCTTTCCATTGGCTTGCTCCTCACTGCCCTCATCAGCATCATCAGCACTACCATGATCACGCGACTTACCCAGGCGAGCATCTCGAATGGGAGCCATGCGGCGAAATCAGCAACCGGTCTGTAGAATGCAGCAAGATTGACGTTCCAATTGATCAGTTCAATCCTGATGTCAGCAACAAAACATTTAACGTACCCATTATTCGCGTGCGGGGCAAAGATGGAAGCCCGAATTTACTTCTCAACCCCGGTGGTCCCGGCGGCAGTGGCTTTGAGTTTCTCCACAGAAGGGGAGAGCAGTTGAGCACTATCGTCGGCGATGGTTTCCATCTCGTCTCGTTTGATCCCCGCGGTATCAACTCGTCTTCTCCGCGCGCGTCATGTTACCCTAGTAAAGAGGTGCGTCAAAAGCTTGGGTCAGTCCATGACATCGATATCGTCAAGGACGGAGCTGAGGTTTATGCTTGGACCCATAATTTTGTGAGGGCATGTGAGGATACTATGGGCGAGCATGGGAAGTACATCAATACTCCTCAGACAGCTGCCGACATGAACAGTATTCTTGATGCGCTTGGGCAGAAGGATATGTACTATTGGGGATTCAGCTATGGTACTCTGCTCGGTCAGACTTATGCGACTCTCTTCCCCGAGAGGTCTCACAGAGTTATTATCGATGGTGTCGTCAACCAATTTCTCTGGTACCAAGCTCGCTACGATGACGAAGATCTTAATGATACAGAGAACGTCATGGACGGACTTCTGAAGGAGTGCATCAAATCCGGCGATGCATGCCCTCTCTCATCCATGGCAGATTCATGGGAAGGACTCAAAGACAAGTTCATGTCATTTGTGTCTGAGCTGAAGGAACAGCCCATGAACGTCTACGTTAACAACAGCGTCTACGGTCTGCTAGACTATCAGAAGATCTGGTTCGGGGCACTCTTCCCAGCTTTATACAAGCCTCAGAACTGGGGCACTTTCGCCGAGCGCATGGAACAACTCATGGGCGGTAACGCAACCGAAGCTTTGATGGCTTACGGTCTGGATGATGTCGAAGACAGTGATGCGCTTTATACCGTTTCGTTGAATGATGGCCTCTCCGGCCCTCTCTACTGGCCACAAGATTTGGACTCTCTGCTTGATATCGTCATGCCGACCTTTAATCGCAGCATTTTCGCACCAGATGACCTCGTTTACCTCTTCGCCAAACAACAATGGCGCATCCCCAAGACGCACAACTACGTTCCACGCAACGGCGTTGAGACAGCCCATCCTCTTCTTATTCTCACTACAACTTACGATCCCGTGTGTCCCCTCGTCTCAGCAAGGTCAGCAGTCGCTGCATTCAAGGAGTCAAAGCTCGTCGAGGTCAAGGGATACGGTCACTGTTCTGTCGCTGTCCCGTCGCTCTGTCTCGCCAAGCATGTTCGGGGTTTCCTCTATAACGGAACTCTGCCTGCTAGTGAGACGCAATGTGAGGTTGATGGACCTTATTTCAAGCCCAATGGCACAGCGAGCGTGATGAGTTTTGAAGACCCCGAGGATCAGGCGATTCATCTTGCGCAGATGGAATTGGCGCGCGATCCTGAATGGCCACGCCGTCGCGTCTGAATTATTTCTGTCTTGAAAGTCATGTTTAGTTAGCCGCTTCATAGTCTTGCAATTTACTCCGTAGCTTTGCTCGTATTGAAATGTGGACCTGCTTGCGATGACGTAGTGGATGTAAAATTTTTTAGTCAGAAGTGTTCTCGACGGCATAGGGTAGGCAAATTCATGACTAAGATTATTGGTTATTCTTTGCTAGAGCGTCATTATTCAGTGAATTGGGCCAAAACATGTCTGTACAGCCTATTTAACATCATCGAAAGGAAATTCCTTTCTTAGCGCGAAGAGTACAGGAAGATCAAGCGGATTTTCAGCAAATCAATCCCGGAATGACTAGAATACAGTCATTTTTTTTGCAAATAATCCAGGTTACTCCATGACCAGTAACAAAAATTAAATGATTGAGGAGTATAGACTTCTGGATATTTCCTGCCTATTGACATCCTTCTAAATCATTTGCTTGCAAACAATTTTTCGACAAGACAGCCAGAACTACTCAAGTCCAGGCATGGATAGAATGGTATTAGCTGTACCGTTTTATCAAACAGGTCGCGTGGCCCAATGGCAAGGCGTCTGACTACGAATCAGAAGATTCTGGGTTCGATCCCCAGCGTGATCATTTGTTTTGTTCCCCTTCCGTCCATTGACAGACCAAAAACACATCCTTTTTGCCAATTCATGTACGAGATTGACCCGTCCATACTCCGTAGTACAGCAGCATTCATTTGCCTCATTGAACGGGCGCATTGCAGCCTTGGCAAAAATTAAACTCACCCCATCTTGCTCAATCAGGCATCTCGTGTTAGAAATCGGGATCGACAGATGAAACGACCAAGTACCTTAAAGTTTCCTGCCGCATACCTGTTTTAGTCACCGGCGGCCCGTTTACAAAGTTAAATGTTATTTTTTTGTTTGTCCCATAGTGACCCTTGACAGAATCAAGGTTCAGGGGTGCAGCAACAGCAGACATCTGGGGAGAAGCTTTTATGACTTGTTTCTACGGCGCGGGAATCTAATAAGCTTATCTAGAGAACATTAGAGGCTTGAAATCCAATCCTGCGCTAGGACAAGTCGCTCAGTCTTCGCGTTAAAGCCATCTTCAATCGACCAGGCACAGTCACACTGGGATACCGATATTTGTTTCCCAAACCTGTTTTTATTATTTTACTCCTTTTTTTTATATTTTGTACATTTTGATGCGTTTCTCAGACCAATGAAATCTCCTAACTATGCTCTGAAATGTCTAGGAACTCCTCGCGAACAAAAACTTAAACATACTGAAAAACGCAGTTGCCGAAAGAGTTAACATTCTGGCCGGCAGGGCAGCCAGTGCAAGAGTTAGTCCAAACGTTGCCACTCTTGACACCATCACTGCCCCATTGACACTTGTAAGTGCGGGTGCAGACCGTAGCCATGAAAGGTCCAGGGTTGGCGAAAGTGGCCTCTGCGTTGGGGCAGATGAGAATGCCGTTCTTGAGGCCCTGGCGAGGCGTCAGGCCTGGAAAGGCGGTGACGACGCCAAGGAGGGTGATAAATATGGTGGAAGTAGAGAATTGCATGTTGAAACTATTGGGACTGTTAGTTGTCCGAGCCCCAAGGAAGTTTCCGGGTAATCTACCTTCGGTAAGTATCGAGCGAAATGAGTGCTTGAGTGAGCGCAATGAGTGTATTAAGAAGCTGTGAAGTGCTTGGTTGCTTGCTGTTTGTTCTGGGAGATTTATGAGATCAGTAGACTTGATATATATAGTTGTAATCCATCATTAAAATGAAAGGAAATGCCGAATCTGATACCGATGCTGACAGGACTTCTGATACTTGCTTCGCCACTTATCATACACGACGATCGGCAGATAGTCAGGCCAGGATTCTTTGTCTCTTGCTATTAAACTCTGATATTCTCAAGAGGCCTGGCAATATGGTTTCAATGTGTATCCTAGCTCGAGCAACAGTTTGAAAACATGTCTGGTGGCGCTCTGAGCAAGTCATTATGGGGAGTGTATTTTTGGAAATAGCGCTCTTGGAATTTCTCAGAAGGTTATAATTTAATGAGTTGATAAGATGAGGCCTTGATTCTCTTCTCTCAGAAGTATTTTCACTATTACTTCGCTCTACTGTAGAGGGTCACAAACAGAGTAAGATGTCACAATAGATAGACAAGAGAAAAGGGGCCCCGTCTTCCAAATCCAGCCATATACTTCCGGATCCACCGGGAGTGATCGCCGTTTTTGACTGGACTTCTCGTATCTGTCCCCATAGATCGCCTCACAGCATGCTTCACAAGTGACAACTCTATTTAAGATTAGAGTTCGACTGATGAAACGCTGGGGTCTAGCATATCTTGCATGATGGTCACATACTCTAATTCGTGGATATTCTGTTAAGCTAGTTAAAATTGTTTCTAGAAATATCTCGTATAAGTTAAAGACTAATGTTTCTAGCCATAGCAAGGTATGTTTTTGGGAAAGATTGCCCATCGGCTACGATCGGCTCTATCCCTACCAGGAACAGTAATTCGACTATGCAACAGTGATAAGTGCTTCTGAATTGATCCTTACAACGCTTGCGTTTCCTCCTTCCACTCACAGCTGTTTGATACGTAATGCTCTCAATTCTAGCTTTGAGGATGGGATGATAGCGTCGCTGATCAGTACTATCCCCCAAGTACTTGTGACTGCCGACTGTATTGCCGATCTATATATTCCTCGAGAAGCTCGAATAGAAGGTTTCATGTGAAGTCTGAATGGATTCCACCTTCCAAATCAAGATATATGTCTCAATATTAACCTGGGTCTGGGTATGGTGATCGTCTGACACTTCATTTGCCGAATGTTGAATCAGATTACCTCTCGTCTAAATCATGTCGAAGTGATTTTTAAATGCCGATGGACTGCCAAAATAGCCCAGAATTGCCGAAGATTGATCGTCTAGCTATACGAAAGGGGCATTGGTATTGGACTCTGACCTTTTCAACTTACCGTCACAGGCGAGAAGGCTGTATTGGAAACTTTGACGGGATGAGTGAGGCCACGAAAGATTGCGGTCAATGAAACAGAGAACTGTGTGTGAATTGAATCATCAATGAGTATAAAAGGGGCATGATAGCTTTCAACTCATTCTCCTCTATTATCATCCTCATTCAACACTCTATCAGTCTTCCTTCCACCACTCAGAACAATCTCACCTCCCAAATATCAACATGATTTTCACCAAGGCTATCTTCTGGGCCTTTGCCACTGCAACCGCCACCGCTCTCCTCACCGTCAAAGATGTAGCTACCAAGTTCGGTGTCCCAGAGACCGACATCAAAGAGATCCTCTCTACCCCTGACGTATCTTCCATCAAAATTGATAAATGGGCGGATTTCCTTGACGTCAGCCTCAAGGACATCAAGTCTTGGCCCCAGTCAGACCAAGTCACGGCTCTTGAGGATATCAAGAAGAACCTGAAGACTTACATGCAATCAGACACCAGGATTGAAAAGCGTCAGGATAACCGTCAGAAGCTGCAGCAAGAGATTGACTCCAGAATCGCTCAGTATCGCTCTGAGCATGAGGCTGATCATCGACGTCGACTTGCTGGTTGCCCGAGCAAGCGCTGCAGTGTCTGTGGTGCCGGTCTGACCGTTGCTTATGTCGCTGCTCTTACTGGTTGTGGTGCCGCTGCCGCTACTGCTGAGGCTATCTCTGCTGGAACTCTCACCCCAGCTGCTGTGACTTCTCTTGCAGCCTGTGTCGCGGCTGCCCACGGTACTTATGCTGGTGGCTGGACCTTCTGTCTCGGTATGAAGGACTAGAGTCTCAACTTTGAGCAGTTACGGTTGCAGGCTAACCGAAACGGTTCAATCTCTCTTGAGTTGGAGCTCCATCTTATCCAAGTGCCAGTGGTGGAATCTTTTCTTGGTATGATTATGCTGAATGTGCATACACGGCTTGGACAGAACATCTTAGATCGAGGAGGTGGCTGGGGATTTCCTATCTGTATTTCTTTACAATCGTTACTGTTACTGTTTGCTTTGCAGCATCTGCATCATACTGTCTCTACTGTACTACAAATGATGAAGCGGCCGTTACTTGAAATGTTGATTTATAACTATGCCATGTGATGCACTGTACTTTCTTTCAGTTCAGTTGTGAGCTTTATTAATTTACGTGACAGTGAAACCCTTGTTCCAGCTCGGTCGAGGTACGGTATCCTGGCGAGGGAGAAAGGATTCAACGGCAAGATAATCTCAACATTGACAATGCATAGAGACAAAATGATAATATTCTATAACTGGAAGATCTACACCTTAGACTTGTAACAATGAATCACTTGTGGCTGGCAATAAACACTTAGGCCCCGTCGGCCCCACTCTCCACCAACACCACTCTCTTTATGACCAGCTAGATGGGCTTGAGGCAGGGGCTTCTCAAAACTGTTAATCCAAATTGTTCCAGCTTCGATTCGATCTGCTAGTTTCTGGGCGTGATCAATATCCTTCGACCAAACAGCACCACCAAGACCGGAAAGCGTGTTGTTAGCTCGCTCAATAACCTCATCCTCTGTCTTCCACTTGAGCAATGGAACGATTGGTCCTATTTGGGACGTTAATTTCATAAAGGCCATTTGAACGGGAGAGACTTACCAAAAGCTTCATGGGTGACCACGAGGGCATCATCAGGGGGGTTGTCGATAATTGCAGGCTTGATGACGAAGTCACGGCCAGTGTCCTCCGGCTTCGACCCGAGCGCAAAGCAATGCCCTTTTTCATATGAATCTTGGAAGAAGCCTTTCACAATATTATACTGCATCTCGTTCTGAATCGGGCCGAGCATGATTCCAGATTCAAGCGTTGAAGTCGGAGCCACCTTCCACTCCTTGACTGTGTTAACCATTGTTTCCAGGAACTCGTCGTAAATATCTTCATGAACGAACACGCGCTTGCTAGCAACGCAAAGCTGCCCTGAGTTCATGAAAGATCCAAGCGCAACTTGTGGGGCTACGATCTTTGGATCAACATTAGGACAGACGATGCTCGCGCTGTTACCCCCAAGTTCCAAAGTGACAGGTTTCAAGAGGTTGCCTGCTACCTGAGCGATCTTCTTTCCTGTAGCAGTCGAACCAGTAAAGGTTATTTTGTCAACACCAGGATGCTGGCATAGGGCAGGGCCTAGCTTATCGTCACCGTTGAGAGCTTGGAGAACACCGGCTGGAAAGACGCCCTGGAGAAGCTCGACAACCTTGAGGATAGAGTAAGGCGTGAAAGGCGAAGGCTTCACGATGATTGTGTTTCCCGTGATGAGAGCTGCAGCGACCTTGGCAATGGCGAGGACTAAAGGATAGTTCCAGGGACAAATCGCAGCTATGACACCTAATGGTTTCTCTCGAATGGATAATCGAAGTTCGTCGTCGTCCTGGATAACCTGTTCTTGAAGAGGCTCCTGACTGGCTTAATTTCATTAGCGAAGTTTGGACCTGAACAAGACTTGCTTTACCATTGAACTGGATAAAGTTGATTGCATGTTCAACCTCGAGGTTGGCGAACTGAATCTTGAAAATCTCAGTATACCGGCGCTATGCCACTCAACGCCCTACTTACTGGCTTTCCCCCTTCCTTTGTGATCAACCGGGCTAAAGTGGGTTTATGATAAATCAAGACATCACGAGCGTCCATAAGGGAGTTCTGACGGTCTGCCCACGATGTCTTGGACCATTGTTTAAAGGCACTTTTGGCCGATGAGATTGCATTCTCGATATCCTCAAGAGATGCTACCGGAACATCCCATAACTTTTGTCTTGTCGATGGATCTGTACCCTGCGTCACCTTTCCAGTGACTGAGGTCCCGTTTACGGTATTAACGAATGTAGTGAACTCTTCCATTTTGGTAGTTGAACACTGAGCGAAAAGGAGATATGGTAAACAGGTGCGGTAGTATGTCTGACTTACACTTATTATGGGCCGGATTAAATAAAATTACAGCGGCCTTGATTCCAAATTTCAATTGAGTACCGTCCCAGTGCTCGGCAGTTGGAGCGGGACTTCGAATTTGCGGAGATCATTCTCAAATAAGTCAAGTCGGAGGGGAAGACCTCTTCTCCAAGTTCCCCAACCGAGGCTACCGACGGGATCCCACTTAACTAGGAGATAGCGGAGGTTGCATGAGTCTCGAATATAGACAATAAGATAATTATCAGTATGCCTGCTTAGGCCTGCTCCTGAATAGTTTCGACCTCTACTGTGTCTTGATCTACTGGGCTAGTGTGATTTTGCCTGGTGCAGTAAAGAAAAACACTCTTAAACAGACCCACATGAGCTCTACCTTGATGATATTTCCGTCATAAGGTTGGCGAATATTTTGCGGTAATCCATGATTTATAAACACTCCGGGTGGGATAAGTTTAAAGTTTAGATGTAGTCGGCGGGGATGCGGGGCGACATTTGCGGGGTATACATAGTACGTACCGAAAGGAGGCCCAAGTCTCTGACTAAAGATTGACCTGAATTGTAAAGGTTTTACCAACAACTTCTCGACTATGACAGCTCTAGATATCACTGCATGGTCTATTGAAGTACATCTCTAGGGATTATCATCGTAGTCTAGGGATAACTAGATCTTGAAGCCGCATCTTTCCCACCGGCGAGCATGTTTTCTTGACCGTTGACTTCGTAAGACTATGGAATCTGCTTACAGCCTGATTGTGATATCTCCTCTGACTGGTGCGATATAAGCGAAAAACGTGAACAGGGAGCAGAGTAAGTACGTAAGCGTCAGATATGTTGCCGGAGACTGTCGCGTTATCTCAAATCACCACTCGATCGGTCTTGACCATCATGACCCTCCGACTCAGTCTCTTCAATTTGCCCTACAAGCCATCAGCAATCGTGAGGCTCCCTCAGCGGCTTAGGGCCAATCGAAGCACAGCTGAGATGAAAATTTAGTGGCGAAAGGTGACAATCAGCTATGGATGATTTGGACTCGTTCATCGACACCGCTCGGGAAATCGTCAGGGAAACACCAGCAGTTGACCTTGATCGAATCATCTGGCTACATGAGCTTGGAAATATGCTTCGACGTCTATTCACATCAGCTGGCAGCCTCAGTGACATAGAAGAAGCCATCCAAGTAGGACAAGAAGCAATCGACACCGCTCCAAATGATTATATCCACCATGGCACTTTGCTCGATAGCCTCGGTGTTCGGCTTTCTATTCGATTTGCCAAAACTGGATCACTACCTGACCTTGAATGAGCCATTCAAGTTACTCGGCAAGCGATAGATGAGGTATCGGCGATAGATGAGGTATCGGCGATAGACGATGACAGAGCCATGAAGTTGGCGCATCTGGCAAACCATTTAGGAGAGCGATACGAGCGGACAGGATCGTCTATTGATCTTCAAGAGGCTATAGAAGCGGCGCAGTCAGCCGTTGATCTGACATCCCTTGATGACCACCTCAGAGCTGGACGATTAAATACCCTTGCGAATCAGCTACACGAGCGTTATGGGAGAACCGGAATAATCACTGAACTAAATAAAGTCATTCAAATCTGTCGAGAAATCGTCCAGGCAACTCCCTAAGACGCTGATCAGGCTGTATGGAAGTCTAACCTAGGGGATCATCTGGGAGATCGATATCTCAGGACCCGCGACACGAAAGACCTGGATGAGGCTGTAAAGCTATCACGAGAAGCAGCAAATCAGCTTTCCCCAGGCCATTTGGACGCTCCTAACCTTTTAAACAGCCTATCAATCCGGCTTGCCCATCGATATTCCAAAACCAGAGATAACAAGGATGTCGAGGCAGGGAAGCAAGCAATTGAGGCAGCAGAGCCAGGCAATCCAATTCTAGCACAGTACTTGAGTAACCTTGCAGACTGTTATTGGAATCATCACGCATTGAGTGCATGCCAGGACGACTTCGACGATGCTATCACACTATACAGGGCTGCTCTTGATCACCCCAATTCAAACACACCTTCACGGATTGCTAGCGGCAAGGCACTCTTCGAAACCCATACACATGCCTCCCATTGGGAACAGGCCCTTGAGGCTTCAGAAACTACTTTCAGCCTGTTGTTAAATCTGACGCCCAGGTTCCTTAGTTTCGTTGATAAGCAGCGAATGCTTGCGCGAGTAGTAGACCTTGCCTGCGATACAGCGGCTGTGGCATTGCATGCCGGAAAAACGCCCTTTTATGCGCTGAATATACTGGACAAAGGTCGTGGAGTACTTGCTGTAGCAATTGAGCAGATTCGCGGGGATGTGCTCGATCTCGAAGAGAGTCACCCTGGCCTTTCTCACCAGTTTCTACAACTCAGAGATGTACTCGATGCGCCTATGGAAAGTGATGACTCGGCTTCAGCACAGGCAGTAGCAAATCGACGAGCTGAAGCTACTTTGGAGTTGGACAATCTTATTGCTGAGATCCTCAAACATCCCAGGTTCAGTAGCTTCCTAGACTCACCATGTGAGGAGGAGTTTCGGGCTGCAGCCAGTCGGGGACCTGTTGTTGTTGTAAACCTTAGCAAATTTCGCTGCGATGCTATTCTAATCGAACAGCATCAGATTAGGTCCCTCGCCCTGCCCGACCTTACCATTGAAACACTGAATGAGCAAGGGAGACAGGACTTGTTGAGCAGCCCTGCTATGCTCAAGTGGTTTTGGGACGTGGCTGCGAATCCCATCCTCTATGGGCTAGGCATTGACGGCCCTCCTGCTTGCGATGACTGGCCCCATGTTTGGTGGATACCCACCGGCAGACTAAGTAGGCTTCCATTTCATGCTTTTGGACATCACTATCCAGGATCCACCGAGACAGTTTTGGATAGAGTTGTATCCTCATACAGCTCATCCGTTCAAGCTCTCATCAACGGCCGGAAGCGCCGCCACCACTGCCCTAGCAAAGGGAAAGCCCTATCAATCGCGATGCAAGATACTATTGGACAGGCCAAACTTTCATTTGCCGAAGAAGAACATTCCCAAGCCCTTAAGATCTGCAAGTCAATAAACCTGGAGCCCTGCGTTCCAGATCGCCACAAGCAAGCTGTCTTGGAGGGACTCAAAACCTGCAACATCTTCCACTTTGTCGGACATGGAAATACAGATAACAGTCCTTCACAGAGCGGGCTGCTCCTCGCCGACGGCGTATTGACGGTGTCTGAATTAATGGATATCAATCTTCGAAAGCACGCCCCATTCTTGGCATATCTATCGGCTTGCGGAACAGGTAGGATTGGAGGTAACACTTTCTTCGACGACCACATTCACCTCTTCAGTGCTTGTCAGCTAGCAGGGTTTCGGCATGTTATTGGCACACTGAGGGAAGTCAACGATAAATCGTGTGTAGATGTATCACGGATTGTATATGAAACGATCAAGGGCCAGGTCTTTACAGATCAATCCGTATGCTGGAGTCTTCATGAAGCTACAAGGGAGCTTCGGGATCGGTGGGTAAACACATCAGAACAACGCCTGCAGCGGGCGGATCCTTCTGATAGAGAAGGGGTATGGTCTAGGGACATTATCTCATGCGATGTGGAGGAAGACAAGATGGAAAAGCTTTTTTGGGTTCCTTTTGTCCACTTTGGTGTATAAAGGCATTCTGATGGTAAAGTAGCGAGAAATTTATGATGACACTGTGATAATGTTAGGCCACTTATAATACGCTTAGGCTTAAGTTGGGGCTTAGTATATGATAATGGTCGTTCGTCTGCCAGCATTCCTTATTTTCAAAACGATAGAAGACGGATGCCCAGTGAACTCTGGATTTACTATACGTAACATTAACTAAGCCTCTGATTTAGTTCCCGGTGTGCTTTCACTGCGAGTATGAGGCTCAAGAGGAAATGTCTGTAACTCAGGCGTCAGACCATCATAGACTCGCTCCCATCTCGAGGCGAGCGCAGCCGGTGTCTCCCATGCATATTCAGGATCACGTAACCATAATCGAAGCAAATGCCTCATGTAGTGGCGATGCCATCAGATCCTGTCATCATTTAGGTAGATTGAGGAAGGAGAACTTACTGCTGTTCCTTGGTATCCGTGAAGCCATCACGGGCGTGGAAAATGGCGACATTGTTAACATACTGCATATCACCCTTCTCAAAATTAGTTGACACGCTGAATCTCTCACCCAAGAAATGTAAGGTATCGAGAGCCTCGGCCTGAGCCTCGGTGATAGGCGGCAGATGGTTGCCACGGGGTATTTCTCCGAAGCCGACGTAGTAGCGGCGACCGTACTGGAGGAGAATTCTATCGGGAGTCTTGCCATCGGCGCTGGCGGGAACATGGTGGATCAAAGGACGGCTCATGAACTTGTCGGTATCATTAACAGTCTTTGTGAACCTATAAATAGTCATGTAAATAATTTTCTCATTTCGAGAAAGGTACAAGGGACCTTGAACTTACAGCTCTGCATCCCAGCGTCCACTCAGAGTGTGAATGAGATCTGGTCGCGTGGCAGCAATATGGTTATATACACGCCACGTGCTAGCTAAGCGACTGGCTCCTCCTTCGGCGGCCGTCGAGAGGGCAAAGAGTGAAACAATATCGCCCGAGTCAGTGTGAAACACTTGCTTGTCAGCCGTGTAGGCAGGCGTTCCAATCTTGATCGCTGTCTTATCCCTCGATTCGCCGAGCCCAGAGCGGACGTCCTTAATATGTCCCATCACGACATCAGCGCGCTTGCCTTCAAAGTAGGCATCCTGACGACCACGGATGGAGCCTATATGCGAAGAAACTCCGGCATAGATAATGATGTTTTCTTCACGTGAGTAGCGATCAACATCCAGTCCTCTGAGGACGAAGAAGCCATGGCCGAAGTGAAGTTCGCGTGATAAACGGCGCAGCTCGTCGTGTAGCGTAGGCAGAGGAAAAGTCTCTTGTGAGATATAGCCCTTGGAAATATTGAGAGCTAGGTTTCAGAACCATATAAGTAAGTGTATGTAAAGTCGACAGAGGAGGATACTCACATTTGAAATGGGACAGGGCCTTGTCAATCTCGTCGAGTTGTCCAGTTGATAGAACGTATGTCCAGTCGTACTTCTGGGCAATAGTCTCTCCGTCCCAGACCAGGTCTCCCTTGAGCTCTTTGGGGAATCCTTCTGGGAGCGTCTTAGTGAGCTCCTCTGTCTGGGTCCGGCGAGCGACACGGGCTTGGTACTTGTCCCAATCGGGGTGGTAGGAGATATCTGGCTGACCAGGTGGTGGCAAAGCAGCAGGCGTGATGCCAAAAGTCGGGCCTGACGCGGGCGGAAGCGAAGAGATAGTAGCTACAGTGGCCATGGCTTTGTAATGGAGTAATGGCAGAACGTCTTTTCGTTGCTCGGACAGTCAAATGGCCCAACTGTTTAGTTACGAGCCGTGTCTAAATACTCCTCTTACGAGCTTCGTATAAACCACGCCAACTACCCGCGGCGGTTGCCCGAAGCTTTTTACCGAGAAGAGAAAAATACAATCACGACATTTGATGTATAATGTTGTCGCGTTACCGTTGTCATGATTGGCCCTCTAAAAAAAATTAACTATGATGTGTATCACGACAATGCTAGGTTGCAAGCACGCCATACATTTGGTCAGCACCGATTGGGTAAAAATGTCCCGCGGGAGTGATAAATGGAAACTCACAAGATCGCTCTTGTAAACCCACGGGACTGAGCCGATGATCTCGGCGCCTATCAGATTTGAGGGATTTATTCAGATGATGCAACTCCATTTGTTTATCACGCACACATCTTCCCAGAGAGTGTGCTAGAGGCTCAACATTAAGCTTAAAAAATATAGCCAATTTCAGCTAACCCAGGTCTAGGGGAGGTCTAGATTTGTAAACGATAAACCTTAACCTTAATTGGTTCGGAAGGACTACCGGTGGCCACTTATAGAACATCAGTTTTGGTCTGCGCATGGCGGCGATGTTGCAACATGTGGACTATGCTGGTGCCACAGTTCGTGACCTCTTGGCGACTGGGGCAGGCCCGAATAATAAAAAGACATAATTTTCTGATTCTTCCCGACTGATCTCTCACCCAAACATTCCTACTCCTTTCTCTATCATCACGTCAGTATGGGATTGCCCTTCAAACGGAAGCCGCAGGTCACCAGCCAGACTGTCCCGGAGCACCCACAGTCAGACTCCGAGGCCTCTATCATTCGAGATGGTGATCTCGCTTACGTGCGTCAGACAGCTGGGAATGGCGCCTCGGGATACCAGGAGGCCGTCGGTGCCCCTGTTGAGACACGCTCGCCCCTAGGATACCACGTCAACTGGCTGACCATCATCTTCCTTAACCTCAACCACATGGTCGGTACTGGCATTTTCTCCACACCGGCCACTATCCTACGTCTCACAGGTTCAATCGGTCTTGCCCTCGTCTATTGGGTCATTGGATTCCTCCTCGCTGTCGCTGGACTCGCTGTCCACATGGAATTCACCAGCTACTTTCCTAACCGTAGCGGCTCAGAGGTCGTCTGGCTTGAGCAAGGCTTCCCCCGACCCAAGCACCTTTTCCCCGTTGCCTTTGCTGTCCAATCTGTGCTGCTGTCATTCAGTAGCAGTAACGCAATCGTTCTGTCCAACTACCTCTGGCGTATTGTCGGTCGTACTCCGGATCCCTGGGAACTCAAGGGCGTTGCTATTGCTGCCTACACTCTAGCCGTCATCGTTGTCATTGCCCATAATAGGTATTCACTGTGGGCCATTAATATCATCGGAGCGTTGAAGCTACTTTTGCTTCTCTTCATCGCGATCTCGGGCCTTGTTATCCTTGGAGGCCACTTTGGCAGGATCGAGGACCCGGGCATCAACTTTCGCAATGGCTTTCAAGGGACTACCTCCAGCGGCTACAGCCTGTCTCAGGCAATGGTCAACATCACGTTTGCTTTCTCGGGCTGGCAGAACGCTTTCAGCATGGCCAATGAGATCAAGAATCCTATTCCTACCCTGAAGAAGAATGCTACTGCATCCTTGCTCATTGTCTTCTCTCTGTACTTTCTCTGCAACATTGCATACTTTGCCGCAGTCCCCAAGGATATCTTTCTAGAGTCGAAAGAGCTAGCTGCAGCGGTCTTCTTTCGAACAGCCTTTGGATCTTCTGCTGAGTCGGCCCTCAACTTTTGTGTCCTTCTCAGCTCTTTCGGTAACTTGCTAGCCGTTCTTATCAGCCAGTCCCGCCAGATCCGCGAAATTGCTCGCCAAGGTGTCCTCCCGTGGACAGAGTTCTGGGTCTCAACCAAGCCTTTCGGGACACCCATAGGCCCCTATCTACTGAAATGGGGATTCACCTTCCTTATGATTGTCGCACCCCCGGCAGGTGACGCCTTTCAGTTCGTCGTCTCCCTCAAGACATACCCGGACGCGATATTCCATGCTGCCATGGGTGTTGGACTTCTGCTAATCCGTCGCCGACGATCTCGCTCTGGAACTCCCAGATCTGACTTTCGAGCATGGTGGGCTCTTGTTATCCTTTACCTCCTGGCTCAGGTCTTTCTGCTCGTGATGCCTTGGATCCCTCCGGAGGGAGGTATCTATGCTGGAACAGTCAGCTTGTAAGTGCTTTCTTCACATCTAACGATAATTACTGACACCCAGTCGCAGCTTATGGTGCACCTATATGATTGTCGGAATTGGAATCATGGCGATCTGCGGTATTTACTACTACCTGTGGATGAAGGTTTTCCCCCGCTGGGGTAACTACAGTATCCGATCCCAAGTCGTTTCTGTCGACGACAACGGCGCTAACACGCATCGACTCTTGCGCGTTCCTAATTCCGATATTGCTGAATGGGATGCCACACATGATGAGCTTGGACGTGATTTAGTCCCTCAACGGATTAATAGTAGTAACAACAGTGGCTCGGAGAAGTAGTATTAGTGGAGATCAGAACCAGTAACTAGTAGTATCCGCGTGCGGAGATTGAAGAACTATTCTCTCTTGGCCGTCTTTTTACCCAAGTTGCCTCTTCGATACAGCCTATAAGTATGAAGTGCCTCGTACGGCGTAGCGCCACTGTGAAATTGAGGCCCACTTGTCTTAGGCAGCCAAATAACAGAAAACCAGAACCAACAGGCCAATAAAACGTAAAATATGGCGGGCCAAGAATGAAGACACCGCCATGGTGTACAATTCCTCTTTCTCTTCTCTGAATGTGTTGAGTATCTTTCAAGATTAGTTAACGCGCCATTTGAGGCTCGTAATATTTTCTTCACAAAGTAGTACCTCAGCTGCTTGATAAAACAGAGCCGAAAGATGCCTCTACCGCCTCCGCCTCCACCCCCTTCTTTTCGGGCTGTGACGGCGAACGCTCTTGCAGCTCATCCGCCGCCACCTGTCCCTGAAAAAGGCCCAGCAGATAGCTTGCTACTTGAGTTGATCAAGCATAACGGTGCTCCATTCAACGACCACTGGGCATACTTCATCAAATCAAGCTCAAATCCTGGGGTCGGGATTGTCTACGAAGCCATTGGCGATGTACGCAACGGTTTTCAACTCCAGGTCCGGAGGAACCACGACCTGACTTGTGATCCGCCTTCAACTCAGATTCCACTACAGCGGATTGACAGCACGTTTGTGGATGAAAAGAGCATGCTTCTTAGCGAAAATCCCATACCGGTGTGTCGTTTCGAAAAAAGCCTATACAAGGTTAAAGTCCCAGAAAAGACACTGAATAATACCACTGAAACTGTAAGTACTCAGCCGCAAGACATTTATCAGCAGGTCCTGTTACAGTATGTTTATCTAACAAAACGACTGGCTATTGATAGGAAGCTCCAAAGAAGAGAATTGTGCAAAGGAACTGTCAGACATGGATCGTCGAATCAGCGGATCAGTTGGTTGCAGATGGCATCGTCTCTCCAGATGTTGCTGCATATCTTTACGCGACAAAGCAAGTCTGAGTCGTCTTCGAGATCTACTGTGTGAAAGGTTTGTTTTCCCAGTGTTCTAGCTTATATAAGAATGCCGAATCAGGTGCCAGATATGACAGTCACTAGCTACCAGAGTCTCCATTTCCTCCAAGAAATCGAGCTTTAGGCTAATATGATAATCCCTCTATGGCTGACGTGTGATTCTCTTTCTGTGACGGATGTAGTCATTATAATGATGAGGTAAGCATAACTTGGTGGTTTCTTATAGGCCCAAAGGCTTCCAATACTGCAGAACTATGGCAAGGCAGGGATAATCAGCAGTCTATTCGTTGCTCTGAAATCCCTAAGGAGTCCGTTCTACCAACCCGACGGACTTAAGGACCGTGCCAGTCAACCTCGCCAATGTTGGATGGGAGAGACTACAAGTCATTGTATCTATAGATCAGTAGAGTCAAACGACGGCAGAAGGATTCTGCCTAAACGGATCATTAAAGACAACTGCGTTGGACTATATAAGTGCCAAGCCCAAGGATTCATGAAGCTTGGACGCACATCCTTATCAATTCATAATTTCCAACGGATTATTACTATGTCATCGCAGCACAATCATATTCTTTTTCTCTGGGTCGAGGGCTACTTCCCCAAGCGCATTGCCTATTACCTTCTTTCCAAAGGCCTCTGCTCGTCAGTTGAACAATTGTACGATGGCAGGACGAACGAAGCCAACCTAAAGATCGTCCGAATCACATTCACGGGCGAAGGCTTCGTGTCGGAGGACCCGGATGAGCCGTTACCGGCCGGAACGAAGGTCCCTGCCCTTCGTCTCGACGATACTCAAAGCGACAAATCGGCCTGGATCAATGAGACATGGAGCATAATTAATTACCTTGAAGAAGTCTTTCCTGGTAATGAGACCAACCACTACCGCCAAATGTGGGCTGCAAACCCAATCGACAGAGCCATTACGCAAGACGCTCTGGGTTACATCGCCCTCGGAACCGACGAGGGACGAATCTGGCTTGTTAACTGCGCTCCATACATGGCCGCCTTCTGGAACATCCCTGAGTCGGAGCGCAGTCTCGCAGTCGGACGTCGCGCACGTCGCGACTTCGAAACCCATTTCAAGGCGCTGCAGAATGTGGCTGCAGACAATCTTACTGCGACTGGTTGGCTTACGCCTGCTGCTGATGGGGGCCCGGGCATGGCTGACGTGATGATGGCTGCGACGGTGAGACATACGGGGTTAAGCTGGAGCGAGTTCATTTTGGAGGATGAGGAACTTGGAACGTTGAGGGAGTGGTATGAAAAGTTTAAGACAGTGTGGTTTTGGCATGAGTTGGAGGAGACCGGACGGTTTCCTGAGAATGCGAAACGTGGCAAGGGATCAGTCCAGACATAGCTAGGCAAGGCCAGCCAGGTCGACTGGTTGCTAGGATAGATTGAATGTTTTCACCGAATACGGCATTTTATCCCAGAATGTTTGACCGTGGATCTGTTCTTATGAAACGCGCTCTCACGGTTAGCTACATACCGAGGGGGCACTAACGTCAGCTGATTGGGCTGTCAGGGTCGGGCACTGTTCTCGGCAGACCGATGTTTCGCGTAAACCTTCAGCTGGACTAATGACCTCAGAATACAAGGTTCATGGGTCCACTGGGCGTATTGAATGGGAAGCTCATACGGCAGTTGAAGGGACAGATTATGCATGTCTTGCCCTTTTGATGTAACAGTCTGTAACTGGTCTGGTCTGGTCCGATCACTCCGGCTCTCGAGAGGAGGACGCTATCTTTGTGGCCCGTACTGCCTTGATTATTTAACAGCAGCCAGGCCTGCCCAGGGATCTTCTGAAGCTTTGTCTCTCAGCTCGCCTCAATCAGTGCAGACAGCCTTTACCTACCACGTAACATCATCCTTCACCATGGCTAGAACAATACTCACGCACATCCCCCTCGCTTATCGCGCCCTCTTCCTCTGGTTCGAGCCCCTAGCAGCATTCGTCGGCTCCTTCATAATCTGGTTCAACCCCGTAAAATTCCTCAACACAATGGACGCAACCGCCAAATTTGCTCCCGACAATCGCGTCATCTACAACCAACTCGCAGCAACGTACACACTGTTCGCCTACAATGAAGCGATTCTCCTCCGCACCACCAAGGACCTTCGCATCTGGAGAACCGTGTTATTTGGCATCTTGATCTGTGATGCGCTGCATTTGTACGCGAGCTGGCTTGCTGTTCCGAGCGTGTTCTGGAACCCTGCCGTGTGGAGATGGGAGGATTGGGTGAATTTTGGGAGTTTGTGGGGGCAGGCTGCGGTGAGGATTGCGTTTTTGATGGGCGTTGGGTTGAAGGGCAATACTCGGGCCAAGGCTGATTGAGAGTGAAGCATTGTGTATACAATGAGGTTCCAGAGAATCCCGTGGGATTGCGATCTTGGCGATCTGATCTGATTTGATCCGTCTTGGCGACACATTCGTTACTTAGTGTACGGCACAGTCGGCAATTGCTGCCAGCTCAGGGAGGGGGCAGGCATCAACGCTGACGCGCGAGCTGAGGATTCAGCGCGTCAATTCAACCCGAACCATCACGTTTCCTAGTTAGCGATGCAACACTGTAGCTTTACTCCGTGCCATCCTAACAATTGAATATGGACCACTTCAATTCGCCAGACTTCGATCGTAATGTCGAGACATTGATGCAGAAGAATCGCGTCCCTGGCTTGTCTATTGCAATTATCCAGGGTGACCAAATTAAATCCGCAGGCTTTGGCTTCGCCTCAATTGAAGCCCAGGAACCATGCACACCAGACACGCTTTTTGACATCGCATCTTCATCCAAGTCGCTTACCGCAGCAGCAATCGCTTTATTAGTCCAAGATGACAATTTTCCCGAGATTCAGTACGACTCCGTCATGTCCAAGTTGCTGCCCGACGATTTCGTCATGTCCAACGAACTGCATACCAAAACTGTTACGGTAGATGATCTTCTCGGACACCATACTGGACTACCTGGGTAAGGTGCACCTATGCTCGCTGCGATCCCTACTCATCGCGAAAAAGGCATGATGACTCTTATATGGGAGTTCGCGCTGCTCGGCCAGATGATGCGCGGTCGATTACACGGAATCTGCGGAATCTCGCTGTTGCTGCACCGCCGCGAACGCGGTACATTTACTGCAACATGATGTACACAGTCTTGACACATCTTATCGAAGTCAAGACAAGACAGAAATTTGATAAGTTCCTGCAAAAGCGTATTTTCGATCCTCTTGGCATGACATCGAGCAGTCTTCAGCCCGACGGCGCCAAAGCGAAGGGTCATGCCCAGCGTCTCGCCAGAGGACACATCTGGGACAAAAAACTCTCTTCATATCGCGAGTTCGAGCCGGTCAATTGCCCCGAAGGTCAAGGCGCAGGCTCAGTTATATCAAGCGCCAATGATTTCGTCAAATTTCTGAGGGCTTTGACCAATCTGGAAGACCCCATTACCGAAGCAGTTTACCAAGGCTTGACTCGGCCGCGCTCGGAAAGAGGTGCTAACAACCGTCAGAGAAAGGCAGGTATCGATCGTCTCTACTATACTGCGGGTATGGACTTGTACTGGCAAGGAGGTCATGCCATCCTTGGGCATAGTGGCGATATTACAGGATTTGGCAGTCGCTTTCTCTTTCTGCCAGAGTTCAAGTTCGGGGCTGTTGTAATGGGCAATTCCTCCGGTACAAATTCGGTTGCAGCGCAACTTTTTCGAGAGATGATTGATACATTTCTTCCTTTTCAAAAAGAAGGGAAGTCATCGCAAGCCAAGCTAGCGAAGACCGAGTACGGGAAGCTGGCAGAAAGGCGCGAGGAGCCGAAGAAGGAATCGCAGACTCAACCAAGGAAGGTCAACAAGAGTGGAAGCCAAGCGAAAGGTCACGGCATGGAAAAGGCCTCAGTCACTGATCAAATTGGCAAGGTTAAACAGGAAAATGTGACTCTTGGTGCATACACTGGTAATTATTGGAACCCCGGATATCACAACCTGACTGTTGAGCTCAAGGACAATGAGTTAGTCATCGATGCGACAGATCGCTCATTAGGTTTCACAGCGAGACTCAAACATAAGCAAGATCACACAATATTCGATGCTCACGTCCGAGATGTATTTGAGACAGGCGATGAGGTCCTGAAGGTTGAGTTTGTAGTCGAGAATGGTGAGGTAGTAAGGATGGGGATGGATCTGGAGCCACTTGTCAATGCTTTGATCTGGTTCCAAAAGGTCAAGGAGCAGTAAAATGAATAAACAATCTATAAGATGGCTGGGGCTCTGGAAGACTGGTTTTCAATATGAATGGGGAGAGATTATGTTCCAGCGATCTGGATCTCGGGAATAGCGAAAGAATAACCGCAAGCTGTCGTCATCATTTACAACTTCCCCAAATTTTCATGACTGGTTAACTCGAAATGGTCCCAACAGCTTCCATTTCTTGTTTCTTAGCTTGTTAACCCCGCAGTTTGCAACGCCGATCTTGGCGACATTATAAGCTTAACATGTCCACCAAACCTGGTTTTTGGTCCTTTGGGTCTTTAATTGAGCTCTTATTCTGTCTTCCAGGCAATATGGCGCCCTTCGTTGCAGTTATTCTGGCTGTGTTGTACGCCACATTTGCATCCGGCGATTCATGCCCTGTCATCACGCAGCAACTTAGCGATCCGCCGTATGAGAACTACTTTTACTCTGATTGCAATACCGATGCTCAAGTTGTTGTCACGAGCCCTCTCCCGGACAGCAACTTGTCAATTATTGGTCCGCGACTCATTGTTGCGTGGCCTGCGGGGAACAGCGGGATATGCACATTCTTCCAGCCTCAAGATGAGAAGAATGGTACTCTGGCCATTGAGCTAGTCAATTCGACTCTCGGATCGCCTCTTGGTGTGATCAATCGCAAAGAGGAAAAATCAGATTATCCGTATGTTGGAGTCGAAGGTATTCTCTCGTTCAACTCTTCAGCAAACCTCACGGTTACTATTCTGGGTAGTATCCGTAACATCCGAGACTTCACCGAGGGACCGAGCATCATCAACCCAGTGATACAAAATGCGACAAATGTCACAAAGGCAAAGAATGGAGGTGTTCTCATATCAAGGCTATGGCTGGATAATGTGACGACAACAAACCTTTTATTGGAGCCATGGCAAAACAAGGATAGCCGCATGTCAATTTACAATGACACCGTCAGTTTTGGTGCAGGCTTCTATCGGTTCTCTGCATCTTTCAACTATCCTCAACTCAAGCAATTGTCACCAGAACAGGTTCTGAATAACAAGTCCCAAGCGCTTATTAAGACGGAGCAATCAGAAGTCCGATCCTTGTCTTTCTTCTCGTACACTGACAAGCTTCTCGCTGGTGGATGGCGTTTCTTGACATATTTCGGGCGAGACACCATGATCGCGGCACTATTACTCGAGCCCGTCCTCAGTGCAGGGAATAGTTCAGCCTTAGAGGCAGTTATTGGCGCTGTCCTGGAACGCATCAACCGCACGGATGGGTCTGTCTGTCATGAGGAAACCATTGGCGATTATGCGACGTTGCTGAACTTGCAAGATGGCATCCATTCAACAGCGCCAGGTTTTACGTATCCTATGATCGACACCGATTACTTCTTGCCAGTTCTCATGGATCGCTATTTCAGCGCTACACCGAATCGCGTCAAGCCGTTGCTAAGCACAAAGGCTGGTGAAGTTGACGTTGAGAATCGGAATCTGACATGGGGCAATCTAAGCTACGTCAACGCACAGAAGATCATGAACATCACAGCAGCTTTTGAGGAAAAACAATCAGTGAAAAACTTGATCCAGCTCAAGGAGGGCGAGCTGGTCGGACAGTGGCGAGATTCTACGTATGGTCTCGCGAATGGTCGGATACCCTTCGATGTGAACTGCGCTCTCGTCCCAGCGGCACTCTACGCAATCTCGAATTTGTCCCAGGTCGAAGGGGTGTATCCCAACAACTCTGTGACGAGAAACTGGAGTGCTGTCGCAGCGAAGAGAGCCAAGATCTGGGAAGACCATACACTGCCACTGTTCGAGTACAACGTCACTATTGGCACTGCTCACTCACGGTTGAAAGAATACGTTGGCGAGAACACATTCTACAATGGTCCCTCGCACACAGATTCAGTTTCTAATTACTCATCTCCGGGAACTGTTGTTGACTATGCTCTTGCAATCAACACTACGAAGGATGAGGAAAGGATACGCATCACACATACCGATACTGCATTCCGCCTCTTTCTCCTCAACTCCACCAACGATGCCCAGCTGACGATGTTCTTGAATGCAACCGCCAACGCCATCCTTCGTCCATTCCCAGCAGGTCTCAGCACCCCTCTCGGCATCGTTGTTGCCAACCCAGCCCTAGCCGGTAACAAGGTATTTACCGCCAACTTCACGAATGCGGCATACCACGGAACCGTCGTCTGGAGCTGGCAACTCGCCCTCATGGCCAAAGGTCTCGAACGTCAGCTCGCACGTTGTTCATCCTCTCAGCCTAGCGATGCCGATGATGTACCTGCATTCTGCAGCAATAATGGTGTACACACGGCTTTGAAGAGCGCGTACAATCGCTTATGGGATATCATTGAGGATAATAGTGAGAGGTTGCAGTCTGAGGTCTGGAGCTGGAGCTATAGTTCGAAGACTGGTTACAAGTTTGCGCCTTTGGGAACCTTGCCGCCTCCGCCGGGACTGAGCTCGGGAACGGAGAGTAATGTTCGGCAGTTGTGGAGTTTGACGTTCTTGGCTGTGAAGAGGAATAAGAATTTTGCTTGATATGCTCCGGGGCTTGCAGTATTCGAGTTTAGTAGTGATATTTTGTCTTCGATCTTAACTGCAGCTGAATGAAGAAACCAATTATGAAATATTGCAAGCTAAAGACACAGCCACCCAAGATATAATTTCGTACAATACTACATTTAAACAAAAGAAAGCCCGGTTTTCATCATGATTTATGATATACAGGCGCCTCTGGCGCTGACTCCTTCCTCCTCTGGAACACAAAGACATTCGGCTCGAACGGGTCATTCTCAAAATTAAATTTTGCCCCAGGCCTCGCATACAAAGTAAATCCATTTCGCTCGAGAACTTCGAACAACGCCAATACCTTTAGTTGTGTTTCAGCTCCATCGGAGTCTAGCGATCGCCACGGGTACTCCTTGAACTTGATCTTGATACGCTCTTTTGTCACCTCATGTCGTTGGATATCTGTGCTGAAGGTTGACACGATCTCCTTGACAAGATCTGCTGGTGGGTGGTTGAGAATCTTCAGCTTATCTCCCCCATGGCCATGGAATGAGGCATTTAGCCACTCGCAAGGTGGAGGGGTGTGATTTACTTTGCAAAGTATCATTGTATCTAGCTTGTCAGTGCATCATACCTGGAGTATCTTCAGTTATTTACCGACCTTTAGTTGAGATTCTCTTCGTGACCTCGATGGGGGAATGAACCATCCATCCCATATTATACATACCCTCCAAAATCCGTATCGTCAGTAGCATCGCTTGCTCGTTGCCGTCAGGATCGTAGCCCCAGGGGAACCCTTTTAATTTGAACTCCCGTGATGTTTCTTGAGAATAGACCTTGTCTATGCCCCGATCCCAAGTTGTCCTCACGATTTCATGAACAGCCCCCATTTCAACGTCTGAAAAGTTGATAAGTCTAATGCGATCAGTTCCATGTCTTGTAATGGAAGCGAAACGATATCGAAGAGTAGATGGTTGTCCAGCTGCAACCGCTTGACTGAATGGTGGCGGTGCAGTGGATGAGAACTCCGAATGGTCAAAAAACGCGGACTTGGTCTTTTCGGACATATTGTTGACGATGCAAGTATGACTTCAGATTTTCAAGACATTCAAGAAGGGAGGAGGGTTCATTATGTGGAAATTATTCTGTCGAGGCGGATGCCATACGACCCTCATCGTTTGGCCGGGGGGGGGGAATCACGTCAGCCACAGAAGTCGGGTGTAAAGGAGGATTACGAGGCTGTGCTGGGGCAGTGCTGCAGAAGCTAATAAAACTTCCGATATACCCCACGACTTATCACGAGTAATTGCATTGATTTAGTGAGGATTTTATTGTCGGCCCCTTTAGAAATCTCATGATTTATGGCTAGGCCTTATTGAAACTGGTGATACCAATAAACGACGTCATTCTGTGATAAGAACGATCCTGGCTGCCTGGTCATCATTCACGCCCTTGAGCGCGGGGTAGAAATTCACGCTCTTTAATCCTGCCGTGAATAAGAACTTATAAGCATTGGCACAGTAAGCTTTGTAGACTTAAGTCAAGAGCTGCTTAATACCATAAAAATGACTACTGAGGACCAAGGCATCACCCTCCAGGCCCAGTGCCTCTGCAAGGCGCATACCTTCACCACCAAAGTGCCCGGATCGAAACTGCCTCTACCAGCATCTATATGCCACTGCACCTCTTGCCGAAACGTTACTGGCGCTATGTACAACTGCAACATAGACTGGCCTGGTTTAGCAGATGATATTCGCAACTCCGACCTGAAGTCCTATGAATTCACCGCCAACTGCAAGGTCTTATTCTGCGGCATATGCTCGTCTCCGATGTTCTGGGACTCTCACTACGACGACGAGCCACAAACCTTGGGCGTTTTCACTGGAGTCTTGGACAACGTTGATGTTGATAACATGATCAAGTACACGAGGCAGATCTTCGTGGGGGACACCAAGGATGGAGGCGTTTCTCCATGGCTACAGAATATTAACCATGATGGCGCGAAACTTCGCAGATGGATGAAGAAACCTGAGGAAGGCGAGGAATTGGACGACAACTGGCCAGGTACTTTGGAGACCCCTGGTTCAGAAGTTGCTCAAGGCCAAGACATACCGATTCGCTGTCATTGCAAAGGAGTCGATCTTATGTTGCGTCCGAAAAACGTGGACTTCTCTGCCGAGGACTTCCCTGCCATGGGCACCGATTCATTCCCTGCATTCTTTGACCGGAAGTCTCAGAAGCATCTTGCAACACTCGACCCCTGCAGATCATGTCGATTATCAGTCGGTGCAGACATAATGAACTGGACATTCGCTATGCTCAAACAGATCGACTTTCCCGACAAGTCCGGTGGACCTGATTTCCCTCGCAACACGCACGAGCTCAAGGCTGCAGTCGATAGTCCCAACCGAGATCCGCGTTACGGCACGCTGGCAATTTATCGAAGCTCACCTGACGTGCAAAGGTACTTCTGCTCACGCTGCTCTGCGCTCGTATTCTATGCTGCCGATGATCGTCCGGAGATTATCGATGTTACCGTTGGGCTGTTACATGCCCCAGAGGGAGCTCGTGTCGAGAGTCTTCTCGCGTGGCATCTTGGGGCAAAGATGATGGGAGAGGAGGACTTTGAGCGGGGCTGGAGACGAAATTTTGTCATGTCAGTGAAGGACGCGTCAGAGAAGTGGAGGATCGAGAAAGGTTATCCCAAGACATGGATTAGGCTTGCTTTTGAGGGCGCAAAGAATTCAGAAGAGTAAGGCTGATTATACTTCGGACTTATAGCATATTTCGCTATACTCCACGACAGACACAAGCATAACCAAACCCTATATCTTGACCAATCAGTATGACGAGCACCATGAAGTGATAAACTTCGAACCAATATCTTAGTCGTCTATATCCAATACGAGGCTTCGTAGGATAACACAAAGTTTGAAATCAACAGTGATATTAAGTAGTCAATGCTCTCAAGGCTCCATTAACTCAAACTGAAGGTAAAAGCGTGAATGACTCGATTAGTCTTCTCTTACATCTAATAAATAGGCGCTGTTCCTGCCTTTCCTAGTTGATTTCTTCGGCCAGTATCAGACACAAAACAGCTTCACGAATCTCGTTCCGTGGTTGACACCTACTCCGTATTTCGCCATCATAATTCCTCCCGATATATCTTCATACCTAGCATGATACCGAATCCTCCAAACCCGATGACGCTTCCAGGCGAGATTAGGAACGATATTTCTCCCCCATTACTTCCGCCTCGAGGGAGGATATGTCTTTGACAACGAGTCTGAAAAGCTTACCGCTGTAGATGGCAGTCCCATCCCCCTTGCCTTAATGCAAACATGTCGATCTATCGCCAATGACACAAGGCATCTGCCCTTCACCCTCAATGACATCTCGTTCTCCACGCTCTTCTCACCCAGATGGAGGGCTTGGGCCGGTCGCTACCACTACCAATCGAACTTTCTTTCCATCCTTAGGACAGACCTCCTTTATGAACTCCAAGGTCCTGAGATGAGTCCTGAATTAGAAACTGCACTACAATGCAGATTCCCGCAGCTGATGCCAGACTTCAATAATCGTTTGGAGAAGAAGTATTTTTGCAATTTTCAAGGGCCACCAATAGCCGCAAGGTCGGTTGTCGTTCTCTTGAGTATACCAGCGCTTTCATCGAGGACTTCAAGATGACTGGAGACATCGGCGATTATCAAATGAGGCAATTGGGTGAGAATTTGTCCCTGTCAAGAGACGCCATAGCATTCAGTCTCTGATTTGTAGCAAAGGACCAAGTCCCAAACCTCGCTCGCCTGATCGACAAGGTATTTCCTAACTGGACAGAATCCTATGATCCTGATAGGATCCTTGATATGGCTCTAGGTCTGTGGGAGATGCCACACAAGGACACTATCTCATTGATTGGGAAGCTCCTCAGGTACAGGGATATATGGCTGCATGTCCAGAGATGGATTAATGGAGTTCGCCTCAAACATCGCTTCTCTACCGCAGCCTTTCAATGGCAATCAAATGCTTGACTGATCAGTCCTCTACCTCGGAGAGCCGTGGTAGTGATTCACTTATTCAAGCCAATTTCAATCCGGGCCAACATTTTGATGTCGAAAGTTTGTCCAGGAGCGTCTGTACTGGCGTACACAAGAATGTGAAGATGATTTCAACCAGGAAGCCGCACAAGTCCTATTGCGGCCTTTGGAATTTGAGCAATGGCATCATAGCCTGGTCGAGTACTACGAACTCTTATAGAGGAGCAGGAAGCAACTGCCGCCAAAACAAGCACCAATGAGCTCGGGTATACCCACAGCGACTGAAGCAAGATGTGGGCGTAGGAGGCTGGAATCAGTTGCAACAAGGGGGTTTTTTCATGGCCTTTCTCACATCGATGGATGATGTTCTGTTGACTATAGCGATCATAGACTTGTCGGCAACTTACAGACATTAGGCATTCAGTCCTGGCTGGTGGAAGCAGGTACACTGCCAGATGCCGGTATGCCCCGCAATTGCTATACGATGTACTTGGATGGAGAACCAGACATTGCTTTTTGTTCTGATTATTTGCACATTCTGATTCTACGACACTCTGCCACCCAAGAAGCATGTGTGCGTATGCAGAAGATCAAGCCAGAACTCAGCAAGCCAATCGGTCATTTTATGATTTGGAGGGAGTCACCTAGCTACTACCGAGCCGTACATCATTTAGGTGGACAGCATCCCCCAGGAGAGATCCTACTTGTGTCATCTAATTGCAACCTTTCCCCAGCTTGAGATGCTGAACGTATCATTCAGGGAGGCCGTGACTTGGAACGAAAAGATTAGGGATATTTTTCCTTTGGTCTGCCAGGCGAGGAATAGAAGAAGTACTATGTACCTCCTATATTCGGCAATTGTGTCGATCGTATCATGGAGAACTATGAGCGTGGACCCCAAAGGCCGGAATAATCCTCAGCGCAATCGTACGGAAACCCTAAGTCTCAAGGGAGGAGAGTCCGACGAAACCGTAATACGAACCGCAATAGGAATCGCAACAGAATCAACAACGTTTCATTACACAAAATATCTTGGGATCTGTGATTTCTGAGCTGGGTAAAATGGATCAAGGTGAGGATAGTGGATTATGTGTATGGAGGAGACCGGTGACATCAGCCCACCATATCACGGTAAACGGTTACGAGAACCTGAGGGTTTCGGGCTGAGACGGGCCCAGAGAACTGTTCTTAGCCCCTCAGTGTACAGGTAAGCTATAGCAAATTGGTAAGCCTCGTTTAGCAATCTGCCCCCAAGGTTATTAGTGATTTGTGCATATTGCTCCGTATTTAATGTGATTATTTGCATGAGACCATTCAAAAGTCGGTTCATACAAACCTATAGGAACATGAGATCCTTTCTAAGGCTTGCTTCTGTTAAAGCCGATTATCGGATTCATACTTGTTGGATATGTGGTATTAGGACGTTAAACATAACCTCAACATCTTGGGAATTTTATGTATCATTCTCAAATCTCGATATAAACTTCTTCCCTTCTAAGTGTACTTGAACGATGATTTACCAGCAAACCCCATACAGAAACGCAAAAACAGGTAACGACCGCTTCTCAGTTCTTCTGCTGTATCAGAGAAGAATCCTCCAGCTCCTTAATGCTCCTTCCATCGTCACCTACTAACGGCTTCTTGGGGGCTGCTTCCTTATCCAATGGTCCAGGTCGAGCAAAAATAGCACCTCCAAGAGATAGGAAGTTCGTGGCACGAATCATCATCTGATAAAATAATGTCATACCCGTTATGAGGATCTCTTCTCTCGCAGCAGGATCATTCGCCTTGGGACCTAGGAACTCCACATTTCCGACATTGTTGAGAGACCAACAGTTTGCCGAGAACTTGGCAACTGCAGACTCTTGCTCATCAAGACAGATAAAGTCCCATGTCTTGAAACTGCTGTCGCTGGTCCATGTCATAGCGGCTGGCGTTCCATCAGCGCTGGTGGAGTAGTTATAGGATAAGTGGGTGTATGATGTCATGAATCGCTTGAGAGCTTTGATAGTGCCCTTTTGCCCATGGAGCTCGTAGTCTGCGTGGATTGTGACAGGGTGAAGTGTACCAGAGCCGATGACTGCGGAAGGATCTTCATATGGATGGAAGATGAGACTGGGACATTTGAAGGCATGATAGTCGACGATGTATTTTGGCTTAGTGGTGTTTGTTTGGGGGTCCTTCTCTGAGACCAGAGCCTTCAACTTCTTCCATTTGTAGTCGACTTCAAAGACGGTGCTGGATGATTGCATGATAGCGGCTGTTGAAAGGTGGTCTTTAGGACTGCTGATCTTGATGATGTAAGAATATACTACGTTTATATGAGTGTGATTCTTTGAATAACATCCTAACTATCGTGGGAATCTTGAATATTTATATAAGACTTGGCAGAATGCGAGGATGAATGTGTCATCGAAGTAGCATCGAAGCAAGCAAAGATCCACCGGGCTGTGATGTTGCTAACGTGATTTGGTGTGATCCAGCGCTGTGATCTGCATATCGGTGGCAGTTAATTCGCTCCATGCATTAGCTGTGCCTTGTTGGGCTGAACTGAGCGATAAGCAATCGGATAAGAGATAATCGATAACGATAGCTTATCTGGGTCGCCACTCCTATGCCCCCGAGTGCTATCGATAAGAATATCGTCATACCCTGTATCAAAGGTCACATTTTAGAGGATAAAAAATACATCTCTCGATTGACACAACTTCATATCATAGTGTAGAAAATCTCAATATTGCATATGACTTATAAATAAGACAATATCACTGCAGCATAAGGGACTCTCCTCTCGACCTTTTTGGCATGGTTAAAGGTTTAGAAACAATGAGTATATAGCTAAATCATTTGATACGTTCGCCAACTCTATCAAGCTAACACAATCAACATTCCCAATTACCTTGAAAAGTCTAAAGGGTCAAAAATATTTGCGTGATACTGCTGGAGAAGAAAAGGTAGTCAAAGTCTGATTACAAAAACGGCGTTCTCAAGCGATCGTCGCTGCCTTGGATTTCTGCTCTCTCGAGTTCATCGCCACTGTTCACTTCTTTGCAACCAACAATACCAAAGTCCCTTCCAAGTCTTCGACCTACATTATTTCCTCTCTCTGAGCCTTTTCCAAGACATTTTCAAGCTTCTCTCCGCTGCTGAGCGGAATATCCATATTTCCCCAGCTGCAATTGGAGCTGTCAAAAAAATAAGGCGTAGGGCTGATCTTGGCATTGCGGCCAAGCCCAACAAACGCATCAGCGCGGTTCCCGAAAATGGCCAACCTTTTCCCCACTCCCACGATGTAACGCCTTGGCAAACAGGTCATTCATCAATAAATGCAAGCCATAGCTCTTCAGCTCCCAGCCAAAGCTCCGTCGAAGACCGGACCATGCGCCACTTTGGCAAACGGGCTTCAGCGCTGATTGGCCTGTCGCACGCCAAAATGTCATCGCTTCACGATGTTTGGACGCCTTGCGTGAGAAGAGGCTTCTGCAAGAAAGGCTGAGTAGGTAGGCTGGTCTGTATTGATTAAGCTTATTCCCTTTTAGGTGTCACTAGACTGCTGGGGATGCTATTTCGGGGATTTGTTAGGCTAATTGACACTGTCGTGAGGCAGAGCTGGTAGTGCCTCATATTATTAGTGTGATAATGCTAAGATCTTTGCATGAAGGCATTGTGTATAAGAACACGGGCTGTTTTCCACGTCAATCGAGTCTTTTCATCATCTCAAACCCATTCTAAGTACAGACATCTAAACATCAACTCATCAATCACATACTCAATTACCGTCTTGTCTTCTTCAAACTCACTTCAACATGCTCGCTCAAACCATTTTCTCCATTCTCGCCATCGCCACTACTGGCCTTGCTGCTCCCGTTGAGCCCCGCAGCGACGACTACTTCACTCCCTCAGAAATCCACACCTACAACATCAACAACGGAGCGATCTACAGCACAACAGGAGGCAGCGTTACCAAACATCCCAACAACGGCGGTAACGACATCACTACCCTTCTCACATTCACCTACCCCGAAGCAGCCAAGGGCAAGCAATGTCAGTTCGCTTTCTACCTCGCTCCCGGGGAGTATATCTCTGGTAGCAAGAAGCTTGATCTCTACTCCAGCCTTGCACCCGCTCCTGGCCCCCGAGCTGGTTGGGGTCCCGGTAACCAGCGCAATATCCACTTGGGACGTATGGATGTCAAGGTTGGAGGTTTGGCGACCTGGGAGGCTACTTATGGGCCTTACATGACCCAGAAGACTGCTTGCAAGAAGCCTGGTACCGTTGAGGGACTTGAGCTTGTTGGTGTCTACGATAATGATGTGATCTACTGGGACCCGGCCAAGTCTGGCCCTCGTATTGTTATCAGCTAGGCCAGTGGAGTCGCTAGCCTTTATTTACCATTCCACTTCGTTCGTATATATTGCCTTTAACGCTAGACGGAAGCGTGTCACTTTATTTTAGTTCATGCGTTATTTTCGGGTTGGAACTTTTATGTAGCTCACAATATCACTCCATATCTGTCCTTTATTCTCAAGTGTCAGTTTCTTATCATCCATCTCGCTCGTTGTGAGGATTACGAATATCATGCAAAGGATTGAGGCTGTAAACAACCAAAAGAGGCAATCGCCGAATCATACCACAATGCAGAGACAGTAACCGAGCTGCAGCCTGGTTCTGACACGAATCTTCTCAACCACACCGACCCAGAAGTCAGAACCATCGTTCATAGCGTTCCCTTATTTGTATCGCATGTCAATATGTCTTGGCATTGATTGAACATATATGCCTCTCATTCAATCCAAGCCAGCGCATCTTCTCCACCGAACACAGCCCTCGTGTGTTCCACAATATGATCTGACGCAGGGGCAAGGACAAGGGGGTATCAAGCTAAACAGCCAAGCATTCTCATGGGCGGAATAAATGCCGATCGGGTGGAGCGTAAAGGCGTTTCGGCCCGGTGGTCGTTGCTGACCAAAGCTTTGATTTGCCAACGTTTTGGTTCCAATTTTACATTGTCAGCGGCTATACGGCTCTTCCCTCGCTCAAGCATGTGACAGGGGTAATGGGGTGATGGAGATGAGCCTTACGAAGGTAACATTAACTCAGGAGATTTTTACGGTTGGGCCTTACAGATGGAAGCTTGTCTTGGCCTTCTTGGGCTGAAGCTGGGGACATAAGCAAGTCATCCTGGTCCTCCGCTTTTACGAACTTCTGGGATTTTCGAATGATCTGGGATTTGGAGTCGCGTGCTTGATGAGTAAGATCTGGGAACGTTTCTCGTATTAAAATTTATGAATATCTAAATAACGCTTAAATGACTAAATGGCTGAGCGGGAAGGTATGTCGACTCGCATCGAGATAATTATCTTTAATCTCATTGTGAAAACCCGCATGTAAGCGAGCGACAAAGGCCTGGAGAATAAGCCGTTGCAGGTCCTTGGCAGGATCCTCCTTGCGGAACCAGTGATGACGGATGAAGACTCCGCCACACGTCTTATCTCCAATGTATGGAGCACCGTTGCCGTCTCCGCATGGAATTACGCCGATGTCCTCTGTTTCATTGTAGGCGTAGCGAATGATGTTGGAGAAAGCGGCTTGCTCGTGTGCCCAGTCGTTTGCCCATCGCTCACAACCCGGGAATTTCTTCCCTGATGGACAATCCTCCCAGTCTTGGAAGAGTTCTTGCGTTCTGTTGCTTTGCTGAGCGATGATGAAGCCCGTGTTTTGCACGACCCTGCCCTTCTCGTCCTTGTTTCGTGCAGAGTCACCAGGGTCGTTTGCGAGAGCGAGCAGAGTCTTGTCCGTAATGTTCCAATTCCTCATCAACCACTCGAAGGGAAGGTGGGGGTACATAAATTCAGCATCGGCGTCGAGAAAAACAACAATGTCGTGAGTCTTGAGGGCTTCTCGGATCACGGGGACCTTGACCCAGGTCTGATGTCGGTCAGGAAAATGGGGAGCTCGGACGAATTTGTAGTCATAGCCGTGAATCATCGCTGCAGCCTGTTAGCCGAATTCCTTCCAATCCTTGCCCCCGCAGTGGAAGAGATTCAATCGTACCATAGAGATAGTGGTTCATGATACCGCCAGTTCGTCCCTTCATCTCTCTGTAATCCAGTGCTGAATCATTCATTAACGTGCCAGGTCCCTTGTCCAATCGATTGTCGACATCCATAATGAGGAGCTTCTTGCCGAGGGGCTTGGTCCAGAGGGTGTTCTCCTTGGGGATCTCATACAAGTACCCCTCGTCTGTCGTGAAAGATGTCGCATTAATGTCGAGAATAAAAGGCTTCCATAGATCATGCATCAAATCCGACGTATGCGACGCGAGTTTCACTGAAAGTGCGTTTGATCGCGTTGTCCTGGAAGCGTCAATTAGCGAAATGCGCTGGCTGGATTGGAACGATGGCGACATTGTAGCCACTGACGTACGTACCTGCTATATGACAAGATGCTGGGGGGCTCGAAATAAAATCCCCAGGTATGTGTGACCAAGCCAAAGATTACCAAAATGCCCATGGCGAGAAGGACGCCCTTCTGCCTGCTGGCTCGTGGGAGCAGCAGCTTGGCCATTTGTGTGGCCTTTTGTGAAAGGTTTGAGTTCTTCATTTGTGCGATGCGACGATGATGTTTCTCATACGTGTCACCTCGCCTGGAAATGGTAGATAAAGTTCATAAGATTAGAAGGGAGGGAGAGGGAGAAAAAAAGCCAATGGCGATTAGACTTTAGTGGGCGGGCAGAAGAAAAATGATTCAATCCCTTGTTGACGAGGGAGGGAGCATCAATCAGGAAACGCCAGCTTTTTAGAGAAGAAAAAATAAATAAATACGAACGAGGGAGAAAAAAAAAGGGAGACGGACTCAGCCTAACGGCCTTTTTTAGTCTTTACGAGGGAGGCAGTCAAATTAATTACATTTATTCTCGTATTTGCTGTTGGTTCCAACGTACGGCATAACCGGCAACGCTTAGGCCTGAAGTAGCAGAGTCTCGAAGCTTTTCTGGTTGCAGGCAATGACAGATCCCTGCAAGCCCAGCGGATCCCGCGGGCTGTTTCGGCAGATTTATTGGATGCGTCGTACGGCGGTAGCATCTGGCATTTCTCAACGCGTCACTAGCAGCAGGGCTAAGCCTTTTTCTTATCAAGAGCCCGGCCCATGATGTGATTCAAGCCTCTTCCCATCTCAAGGCAAGGGAGCCAGTCCCAGGGCGCGTCTCGTCTCGTCTCCGTAAATAACTCTCGGTACCGTCCGTGCCCTATCGGAATCGCTGTCGAGAGCATGTGCACCGCTTTTCTGGGAAGTTGAATCCGTGACTCAGCGAGATCTGGCAGGATAAATGTGTTTATCAGGGACCTTTCCCCCCTGTTCTTTGCAGCAGCCTAGACTAGAGCGAGCGCTGGCAGCTGGAGCAGATATGGCCCCTGGCACGTGTGGCTTCTTTATCGAGGCTAGCACATTAATTATTCGTACAGCCTCCTCCTATTCAAGTGCACCCACTTTCTCGACGATTTTACGGTCCCTTCAATCATGCTTGCGTCCTGCCCTTTCGCCGCCGACGACACTGCCCGAACAGCTAAATAGCCAGTTTCATCTTCAGGCCGCACATCGACGAGCTCAAGCCTCATATTCTTCAAACATCTGGCTCTTTCAGGTCCGTCGAGATGAGATCCACCTGCCGGAAGCGGCACGTATGGGTTGTCTCTGGTTAAAGTACTCGCGAACCCGAGAATGTCGGGCCCTTGGATAAAAATTTCGAGTACGAGCCCGCAAATCGCGAGGATCTGCAGCACCATTGTTGTCAACAGCAACAATCCGACCCAGATGCGCTGTGCGCTGTAAACATCAATTGTGGTAATTCTTGTGCCCATGGTGGTGTTCATGAAGGCGTCTTTGTAAATCCGCCCTGTCTCGAGACCGTTCATATTGTGCGACGGGATAGTGCCATACGACACATTGGTATGACCTCCCGGGTTCAATCCGGCGTCCCAATATGTGTTAAATGCAGTCGTCATGCGCCTCGAAAATACATCAGGGAATTTTTTCAGATCGTCATTCGTCCACGGCAATGGAGGGCTATACTCATACGGATTTTCATCTTTCATGAGATACATCTCCGTCGGTGACGGCTGAGCACCATCCTTATCACCCGAAGCTTGCGCCCAATTATTCAGAGCATAACTCAGCTCCTTGAGCCGCAAGTCACTCCGAGTAATCGACGGTGGAAATAGAGAACTTCCAGTCTGATTCTCAGTTGAAAGTCTCCTCTGTTGTCGCGCCTCGCAAGTCGTCGCTGGATCACCTGGTCCGCAGTGAATAGTCGTCTCGACCTTGATTTCGTGCATCGCACACTTGACGATATATAATTGAGAGCTGCGAAGTTGCTTGACGTATAAGAATTGATAAGGCGAATTGATATCGTCTCTGTCGTCGAACCAGGACTGCGGGAGGAGGTTGAAAGCTGAGAAACTGGGATATTTGTAGAACAGGTCTCGAATGTTGGTTTGATTCTCAGTCAACTTCCCTCGCAACGGGTCAAAGCTGTCGACAAAATCGCAGGCCACATAGAAATATGAGGTTGGTATCGTAAAATTGAACGTCGTAGGTTGATCGGGCCTGACGAGGCCGCGAATCTCGATACCCAGCAATGAAGCATAAGAAGCCTTGCCCGCCACCAAATCCGATTTGTTCACATCATACAGATCGTAATCATCGGTGTCAATTTTATCCCGCGGCCATTGAGGAATCTTCGGTAAGCCCCAGATATCTCTTGGCGAAGCCTTCTGCTTCGAAGATGAAAGCAGACTCGCAGCATACGTTGCGCCAACGCTATGACGATAGTTGATCCACCTTGAATGAGATACTTGATATGCTGGATTAGCATAGTAAACTGTTCCATTCGAGATCAGGTCGAACTTTGCATCGCGCAGAAGCCTTGATGAACTCTGTCCGCCCAAAGGTGACAAGAGCCAGGATGTAAGGATTATAATCCCAACAACTGCATTTGTCCGTATGACAAAGATTCGTTCAATAGCAGTAGCCAAGTTCTGACTGCCAATCAACTGCTCAAGAACAGGAAGATTCACGCCCCCGTGGCTCTCAAGACACCAACGGCCGAAAACTCTATAAAATCTCCCGACAAGGGCAGTGAAGAGGATGGGGTACAACGACGGACTTAGCACTGTCAGTTGCAAAACTGTTTTACCGTAGCCGGAATGCGGTTGGTTATCGAGGCGGATCGCTGTGATGGCAAGAGCTTATTTCTATTAGTGAGCCATTTTATATTATGTAGGGGGAGTAAGTTACCGATAAAGCAAAGAGGCGAGAAAGTTAAAAGTACGCTAAAAATCCAACCAAACACGGTTGCCACATCCCGGTGTTCTAGAGTTTTCGGACCACCGTGCCAGTTGTCCGGGATTCTGGTATGTGAGACAAGCTCTTCCATCTGAGAATCTATGGCATCGTCTATCGGGTCATGGACCAGAAATGGTGCGTGGGCGTGGATGTCTGCTTCATCTTGCTTGGTGGATGTCAGAGACGGCCTGATGAACGGTTAGCATTACCCCATGCCTATGGGGAGCGTGTATACCAATAGTGTCGGATTATCCCAAGAAGCAATAGAGTCCCAATCAGAAAACCCACGCATATTCCAATCACAGCTGCAGGACCAACTTCATGCTTGCCTTGATCCCAGTTAATGTTGGAGAAGTCCGGCGCCTCAAACGTGCTGTTCTGATCCTCGATCCCAGGTCGCAAATCCAGGGACGTTCCGTTCGTCACGCGATACGGTTCAAGAAACAGCATCCGCCAGTCCTCTTGCGTCGGTAACTGAGCCGGTATTAACTTGCTCTGCGGACATCCTTTTGAACACGGATCAACGCCACAGCATCCCAAAAAAGGCGGCATCGCAAAATCGCAGCGATAAAACGAGCCGTTGTGACGTCGACCGCACTCAAGAGCAAACTTGTACGCCTTTCTCCCCGGACTGTAACTCATGGGTCGTAGATCTTCCTTGGGGCAGATCCCAGACCCGTCGGCGCATGGATCCGACGTGCAGCAGCCGACAAACTCTATGTTAGTGGAGGGTTTCTTACAGACGTAGAAGTTGCCCCCGCTAAAACAGCGAGTCATGTAATAATCTGTTATCGCCGTGTAATTGACGCCCATTGTGAAGAAAACCAGGTAAAACAGCCTTGCTAAGATGAATTATGGTGAAGAAGATGGAGGAATTGACCAAGACTACGCAGGCAGATGCGGAGACAGCACGATTATTAACATTTAGTTCCGTCTTTGGACGGAAACGCCACAAAGTAGGCTGGCAAGCACTGGCTGAAGTCTGGACTCTTCATGCTCAGCCGCAACCAGCCCTTGCGCTGTCAGAACTGAAGGCTCTAAATTTAGGGAGTAAAAATAAACCAGTCAAATAGTATCATGAGATTGCCCCAAATTCTCCGAAACTTGGCAAAGCCTTTTTATCACTTAGGATTGAGGCCCCAGAAGTACTGTCTTCCCATAGCCAGCCAACTATTGCTAATAGTCGGAAGAATACTTCTCAATATAATACGATTGGGTTACACCAGCTCTTCCTATTTCCGTGGCGTCAAAATCACCTTCCAATGACCTGAATAGAACTGCATAGTAATAAACTGTCGAAAGTCCACTATCTGCCCCGGTACCTCAGTGACATCGTATCTGGAGAGAATATTGGCAGCAATCATTCGCATCTCAGCCCAAGCAAAGCTACAGTAAAGGTAAAAGGTTAACATGGTACGTATAATGCAATAAATGGAAGATATGACTTACTTGATGCCGATACAAGAATGTCTTCCTGCAGAGAAGGGAAAGTATGCAGATAAACTGTAACGAACTGTTAGCAATTACAGTCTGAGATGGAATGGAGGACTTACTTGGCTGCAGGATAATCACCCCTTTCGCTGTCCGGAAGCCACCGCTCTGGAATAAAACTCAATGCGTCCGGCCAATACTCTTCATTGCGATGAAGATCTCGATATGAGGCCGAGACGACTGTATGCGGGGGCAACTCGTATCCACCAAGTGTTACCCATTGATCGCCAGTTCGACGGCCCATCTCTGATGCAATAGGATGCAAACGGAGATTTTCCTTGATACAGGCCTCGAGGTACTCGTAGCCTGTGCTGTTACGCACGGTCTTGCTGACGACAATATCGTCGACATTATCCCAATTCACAGCGGGAAGCGTCTCGAAGAGCTTAGAACGCACGCGGGGGTTGCGAGCAAGCTCCAAGAATAAGCATGCAATGGTCCCAGATGTTGTCTCAGATCCGGCCAGAAGAAGCTCAGACATCTGATCTAATATGTCGCGCGAGTTCATTGCACATCCCATGTCTGGTTTCTTGCCGTTCTCCATGAGATGTTGGAGGAGGTCAGAAGATTTTGTCTTTGTCTCAGTACGCTGTGTCACAATCGAATCGATGGCCTTTCGAGTGTCAGTAAGCTCATTGCTAGAGCCAAGGCATGCGGAGTATCCTACCATGACCATTTTCTTGGGCCAATCAAAGTTGACCTTGAATCCCAACCTACGCAGGAACCGTTTGACATAGACGTACTAGAGATTATTAGCGGTTTATGTTCCGTGGATTGTGAAGGACAGCCTGTCTCTAACCTTGTATCTGTCTGCTAGACCATCAAAAATGGCCTTTGGAATGGATCCCCAAACCTCATCCGCATATGCATCGCCAGATGACTTATTGGGGTTAATCTGTCCAAATCCTTTCGTGAAACAGCTTTCCCCCATTCTGGTAACCTGGTTAGCTAGCAGAGGCCACTGACATCAAGGGTCGTACGTACATATCTAGCGCTGCTTTATGGAGGTCATCCATAAGGTCAGTCTCAATCTGCCATTTGGTTCTGGAGTCATTAGTGTGAAGCTCCGAGTATTGTGTTAGGAGATCTCGCATAACACCCTTGAATATAAGCTCGAGGTTATCCACGTAGCCGGTAGTGAATGCCGGAGACAGGAACCGCTTGAGTCGCTTGTGAGGGTAAAGCCTTCTGTGAGCCTGTGTCAACAAACAGTCGGAATCAACAATCTTTCAATGAAAGCTGAGACATAGACGTACATCTCGCCAAAAAGGCCAGGGCTGGTTTTATCTCGAGAAATCTCCGCGTACATGGCGACTTTAGGAAGGTCAATAGTAGATAGAATTTGCTTCAGTGGCTCTTTATCGGAAACCCAAATATGTCTTGGGCCGAGACGAACCATTGGGCCATACTTGGCATGGCTCGTCTCTACAAGCTTCCAGATCTCACCAGTGGAGAAGAGGTATCGAAGGTGAAGTGTTGTGAAAGGGGCATACCAGGGCCCTGGGATCTTGCTCAGCGGAGATCTAAGAGCCTTCAAAATATTAAAGACATAGGAGCCGAGTAAAAAGGCAGTGAGTGCTCCGAATAGTATCAAATACATGATTGCTAAGGTTCGAAATGTTATTCCAACACCGTCTGTTGTCGAAAAGAACGGCACTATATGGGGGGTTCAGTTCTGGCTTTATAAGGTAGATATTTGACCTTGATCAGTTTGCATAGAAAACTGGGAACTGGGTGCTTTAGGCTCAACGGCACGTAAACGTTGTAAGCTCTCATTACCCGGAATTAGCGTGAGTTGAATAAAAGACCCAAGCATTCTCAGAGACTAAGTCTTTTATGCACCAGCTTGGATGAAACGAGGCGGTATGGATACGACTTGGGGGTTCCCGGTAGTGGCAAGCGAACGGTCGAAACTAGTAAAGCTTGTTGCAACGTTTCAGGCCGCTTTGGCGTACGATAAGGCACTTCTGTGTTAGTGTAATTCTGTTTTAGTTACACTTAAGCACGTCTTGTACTCAATGGATGTTGCATTGACTGACTGAGGCGAGAACTACAATGATCAACCTTTCTGAAAAGTGACTTCGGCAGAACCCGCATAGACAATTTATCAGGGGAAACTCGACCCGAATCACATCGCCTACACGGATAGCATTGACACGAATTGCTCTGTAACTGGCAGCTATGCCGTACATCCTAGAGAATGAGACTAAACTAGCGTTTCTGCGCAGTTATGTGACGAAACCTTCTGAATCGCAGAATGATTGACGAAACAAATGTGACAGTCACCCAAGTGACTGGCCGAGCAAGGTGATACGTAAAGTAAAACAAATTTCGTATAAATATAAAGTTAAGCTAACGGCAGTTGTAGAAGAAAAGGTTAGAATCTCCATAATGCGGGTTGCGATGCGGCATTTACCTCGTATAAACCCTTACGTCTGTGCCCCTTGGTAATCACAGTCAGTGCACAATGCCCCTCAAGATGGTGAACCCTATGCTATGTGCTATTGATAAGGCAGCCGCCTTGACCTCTCAGGCCGCGTCATGCTCAGAGCCCTTCAGTCCAGGCAGCCTTATGCCTTGTGGATAGTGGTTTTAACACGTCTGTCCTCTATGGAAGAATTTGATGAAAGTGATTACAACTGATGACCACTGTATAATGCTAATTCATGGTAGACTTTCCAAGACACATGTATTTCAATGCTATAGGGCACGCTAGACCTGAGACCAAACATAGAAGTTTACCGTGCTTCTTAATTTAGAACTTTCGCCATTTTCACTTAAATCACGAGAGTATTGTCCACCGTGGAGAGTCAACATTCCATCAGGTTAGGATAGGGAAGGTATCCGGGTGTGTGGATGGAAGATACCAAGTGTATCCGATTCTCAACATGTACAACATATTGTAAGCCCCAGCTCTATGTTGGGAAGAGAAGAAGACGAAAGACAGAAAGACTCCAGGCTGTATGGCAACTGAATCTAGTTTCAATCTTACCAATCCATATTCCCAGGAATATTTTTGCTTTCTTCCACTACAATGCACCTATTGAAGGTTTTCCATAAGCTGGCATGAAATGGTCGAGAATCACGCACATATCTGTCACCCAGTATGCGTTTGGCAGCCTCGGTTGCTTCTTCAGCATAACAGAATGGAATCCGGCTAAAATTATTAGTGAGTGAGAAGCCTGAACGAATCAAAATGTTGAGCGTCGTGTTTTATGACTTACGGAAATAGATGATGAATGACATGGAATTCGATTATGCCATGAAAAATGTGACGACCGATAAAACCGAAATCCCTATCGACAGTAGACAATGCGCCGTCGAGGAAGTTCCATGTTGACGGTTTGTAGTGAGGTACTGCCTCATGCGTGTGATGCAAGAAGGTTATTGCCACTACAATGAATTAGGACAATAGCAGCAAACAGAAGGTTAATATCTCACCGATCCAATGGTTTACCCACACATAGGGGATGCCGTATGCAAGGAGAACAAAAGAGTATCCCATAATCTGCGCAGCATACCAAAGGGCTGAGACCATCGCAAGAAGCCCCAAGTTTGATATCAGCACATACGAATATTCTTTTGGCGAGAAGATCCCACTTAGAGGATCATAGTGACTCTTGAAAGATCGACTCGTCTTTGTCAGGCCACTTTCTGGGCCAGAGGTAAGGTAGAACAGCATATACATCTGCCAGCCGAGGATTTGGTGTCCAGCAAGACTGATAAGTGCAAGAATTGGGCTGTCTTCAGTAACGCCAACAAGACGAGAGGCCTTCCAACGCCAGTTTGATTGCTTGTTTGTATCAGGCACAAATGCTGTATCCTTCTCCATATGGTTCGCGAACCGGTGGTGGCGAGAATGACTAAACTTCCAGGAGAAGAAGGGCACCAAGAGGAAGGAATGCAAGATGAAACCGACAGAGTCATTCAATATTCTGGATCTGAAGAGAGCTCCATGACCACACTCATGGGCCAGAATCCAAACGCCTGTGAAGACCAAGCCCTGTATAAATCCCCCAATGAACCAAAGGACCCAGCGGGTTGGAGAGTTTTCAATTTGTGTGATATGTCTTTGAAGGAAGAAGATGAATAGTATCAGCGAAATGTCGCGGGCAATATAGAAGGATGAGAGTCCTAATGAAGGATTAAAGCAGTGTTTTGGTATTTCTCGACGGATATCGTTAACATCGAGTTTACCATCAACAGGCGAGTTTTGAGACTCAACCCCAGGTTTGTTCAAAGCACTTGACTTATCTACCTGGAAATTTGGACTCATGATGATTCGATGATGAATGGAAGTAGGTTGTCCGCTTGGCAAAGGCATAAGTTGGTTTGTCATAGAGATGCAATTCTGAAATCGATATTTTGGCACGTCAATGCCATAACTTTTAATCTCAATCCACGCAATTATCACCATAGTGTGTCTAACTTTAAGTTCAGCAAAGACGGTATCCATATTGCCGTTGCGTGGGGCTCGTGGGGCCTGGCTACGATGGGCTCGCAACGACGCCCGCAAACAAGGCAGAAGCAAGGTCTAAATAAATACCGCATACCTTAGTCTAGAAGATTGGTTGATCTACGCTTTGATGTGGGATCACTGCCCGCACAGTCTGCCCTGCAGAAGATGATACGAGCGCTAATGCAATATTTGTACTGACACTACCCGTTTATGCGCGAGTCCTTCGAAGCCACGGCGATCAGTGTTCTCTCTACATAACTGAGGATTCAAAGTTTGCAAACCGCCGTTTCTGAGCATGGTCGGAGATAGAGTTCTCCAGGGTCTCATGAGGACGTTATGCTCTGAGGTTGATCAACCTCACTCTACAGCCACAATTTCGGTTTACCGCACTGCTTGGGGAAATTCATTAGATCTCTTTTGCCAAACTGGCAAACGTGTAGAAGATTGACTGTCATTCATAGCATTATGATCGTAAAGCTTGGAAATGTTTATCAAAATCAGAAGAATTCATGTTTTAACCAGTCTCAGATCAATCATCTCAGCGAGCTTGCCACTAGAAGGATTAATTTTCATATCCTTCACAGACTTGAAGCAAACTCTTGCAGGGGCTATCAAACCCATCCCCACATGCTCTTTGAACATCGGCCTTTGCTCGTTTAGCATCTCGATAATGGCTTCCCCAGCGCCTGGTGGGGGAGGTCCTGATGTGTCGATTGCTATCTCCATGCGATCCTTTGCATCTTCACGTAGAATTGAGACCTGAAAAGCATTGATAGCAACATTTTTCAAGGCCGCTCTGGCTAGTTGCCGCAAGTGAGAGATGTCCAAAGAGACTGGACCCAGTCGCACAGCAAACCCGCTGCGTCCGAGGAGCCTGAAAATACCTGCAGCCTTATCAACCCACTCAGCCCTATCCCCGGTTGGATAACGGATCATGGGCGACAAATCTCGAATCAGGTTAGTCACAACCAGAGTTCCAGGGGTTGATGGTTCATCTGTTGCGGTGAGAACACCATCTTGCTCCACGAGGATCTCAACAATGGCTGTAGCAGAAAGGACAACGTGTTCAGCTGGGTTTTCAGCTCTAGCGGAGACAGCAACTACACCAGCGTCGATAGACCCGTATATGCAGCTGCGTATTGTTGCATTGGGGAAGAGGTAGCTCACAGCGGCGACCTGGTCATCAAACATTGGCTCCCCACCAAACATGACAGCCTTTACGGCGGGGAATGTCTCGTTGAGCGGGCGGCAGTAAGAAGAAAGCTGAACCAAGGATGTAACAGTCGACAGAACAGCTGTCACGCGGCATGTTTTTAAGAGTCGTGCTGTTGATGCTGGTGGCATCAGACCTCCGATCGGTATCTGGACAGCGGGAATAGGCAATGATATGATGCTGAGAATGTGCAGAAGAAAGGAACCGTAGAGGTCACCAGCGTAGAAGAGATTGGCCACTCTATCACCAGCTCGCAGACCTGCATGAAGAAGTCCTTCTGCCAACAAAGAAGCAGTGCGACGTAGCTCTATCTGAGAGTAGCTCGTAAACTTTGGGATACCTGTGGTACCTGATGAAGAAATTCGTTTAGTGATCCGACTCTATAGCCATAGACAGAGATATCTTAGCTTACCGCCAGTCTTGAGTACGACACCATCGTTCTGACATCTCGTCATGACAGTACGTTCAGAATCATGGTATGATGCCCAGTAGCGGGAATGGTCAACCAAGGGAAGCTGACTGAGTGTAATGTCACCCTCCAAAGGTAGACCACTGTAAAGCTCTGCGTAGAAGGGCGAGTTCTTTCTTGCCTCGGCGACGAGCTCGTTAAGTCGGGCATCGTAGTCGGCGTTCTGAGGAAGATTGATAGGAAGCATTCTGATTGAAATGTGCTTGTATCTTGCCAATGTTAACAATTGCCAACATCAGGTTCTACTTTTGCAAGCAAAGGATAGGATAAAGAAACTCCGTCTCCAACAAGTCCTCAAGGCTTGGAACAAGTCTTATGATTCCCCATGCCAAGACGGCAATTCATCCGAAAGACTTTTAGTCCGTTGGACCAGTCAATTTCTCAAATTACGGGTCGGAATGCCATGCTAAAAATTGAGGCAGACCAGTTTGGTGCTGGGGTGAAGATAATTGAACCAAACAGGCGAGAGCGCAGGGGTAATCGCGTTATGATTGAACAAATAAGTTCAGGGTTCTAAGACATATGTTGATCGCCTAATTCATTTCCTCATTTATTCTGGAAAGAAGTACGAAGGTTCTATCGGCAGACAAGTTCGTCTCGCATACGAATAAGTGCCAAACTCTAAATGCGCATGAGCCGTGGGGGTATGAGAAGGTGGGCTAGGAGGAGCCCAGACGTTATGCAATGACTGTGTACTAACAATAGCCGGTTATTAATACAACGCCATTCTCTAGTGTATTGCGCTTTGATATGCCATCGTGTCCGTGTCCAGGGAGAGGCAATCTCCATGGAGTCGCGAACATGCATCACGAGTGAAAGGCAGTTAACTTACTACAGCCCTTATTTTGAGGGTGGCATCTATGATTTAAGAAAACCTAGAATCGTGGAATCTTTCAGTAGTGCGACAGGATGTAGTAACTCTCAAGGATAATAAGATCAGGGTGTGAGAGTTGGTATGCCGTTGAATTTTTATAGAAAATACCAGCAATATTTTTGTAGTTGGCTCCATTTGAAGATGAACTATCGATATTAAAAGTAAAACTTGAACAAACTGCTCATTCTAACTTATTTCTAGCCACAAATTGATGGATTTCGTTTGACGGTGTGACCCGTGGGGTTCTACGCCAGCTTTGCCTTTAGAGGTGTCGACCATTGCGTCTCTACAGTGGAGGTGGCCCGCAGAAGCCGACGAAGGATCTTGCCAGACTGGAATATTGAATTAGCCTTATGTGGCTTGAGAAATCACCTTGCAATACTGACCTGGGTCCTGGGGATGGCATCAACAAAGAATACGCCACCATGGAGACGCTTGTAAGGCGCAACTCGGTTATTCATCCAACTCATGATGTTCTCGGACGTGACTGTAGCCCCGGGGCGTTTCACAATATAGGCTCTGGGGGCTTCATATCCGTTGGTGTCGACGCCAATGACACCGCTATCAATGATGTCCGGGTGAGTAGCGAGGATTGCTTCAAGCTCGGCGGGTGCGACTTGGTATCCCTTTACCTTGAGAATCTCCTTGGATCGATCCACGATGTAGATATTAGCACCTGGTCCCCACGAATCAAAGTAGGCAATATCTCCCGTCTTGAGCCATCGCATACCATCCTGCTCCACGATGGTCTCACTAGTAGCCTCAGGATTCCGCCAATATCCTGCCATGAGTGTTGGGCTGCTGAACCAGAGCTCTCCACGTTGATGAACTTCTGTAATTTCTTTTTCTCCACCCATTAGTTTGACGGTTGAATTCGGCGCTGCTTCTCCAACAGATACTGGTGAGGCAACCAGTCGAGGATCGTTCATTGTGCCCATACACGTCAACTCGGTCATTCCCCAGCCTTGACGGATCATGACACGAGGGTCTTTGAAGAGATTACTACCTCGCTCTGCCAAGGAGGGAGGCAACGGCGCAGTTCCACAGATGACGTATCTGACACTATCGAGACTATCTCCGATCAATCTTGAGTTCGCTACAAGGGACGAAATAATCGTTGGAGCAGTCATCAGCTCAGTTATCTGGAAGTCTTTGACATGACGAAGCATACCGTCAAAGCTGTATCGCGACATGATATAGGTTTGCACACCCATCTTTGGACAATTAGCTATGAAGGTTGTTTGTGCTGCGACGTGGTTGAGAGGGAGGAAGCAAAGGGCTCGGCCGCTATAGGGCTCGTTCAAAGCTTCTTCCTGGAGTCGATGAAGCAGCAGATGCGCTTCACCGTTCGCGACGTAGGAGTAATGTGTGACCTGTACGCCCTTGGGTCTGCCGGTAGTTCCTGAGCTGTAGTTGAGACAGCAAATGGCAGTTTCGGGATCAGCTGGTTCATGCCAAGTGAAATCCTGCGCGTCGTGGGCCGAGGCGAGTATTTCAGTCCAAGAGCGTATATCATTGCGAGAGGTGGTATACTCTTCCGTATCCAGAGAGTGAATATGAAAGAGATGATGACTTGGCAAGCCTACATTGCGAGCAGCCTCAATGGCCACATTGATCAGGTTTGTGCTGGCAATTAAAACCGTCGCTTCACTGTCTTGAAGCTGGTATGTGAGCTCCAGGGCAGTAGATGATGGAGCTGCACCAGTAAATATGGCACCAGCCATAACAACTCCAAAGAACAGGCAAGGCACAAATATGCCATTTTCACTAAACGTCAAGACTCGGTCGCCTCGCTTGACGCCCAGGTGACGCAAACCTAGCGCCACTCGTTTTGAGTATAGCTGATATTCAGCGAAAGTGAGGGTATTCTTTGGGTTTTCAGCATCTACAAAGATTGCTTCTTCATTGTCCTGAGGGGTTTCTTTCTCCCCGAAGACCCAGGTGGGCAAAGAAATCCGAGGGGTTGGTGTTGACCACCTCGATTGGATGGGCATCTTGGCAAGAGAAAGAATTTGGGCGATGTCGGTTTGGGCCTGGGTTGCAGTATCGGGAACTCGAAAGAATCTAACCTTCAGGTAGCACCAATTTGAATGATGGGTGCCAAAGCACCGCTATCTATTTGGGCCATCCCCCAGCGAGGACGGACTCTCATGCACCCGTGTCCGTGCCCAGATTGCCATGCAAAGTTGGGCACGAGCATAACTGGCGTAACTTTAAGGGACAGCATTGGAATGACGACTAGGAGGGGTGACATTATAGATAAGCTGTGCGGTGAGTTAATTTAGATCGCCAGCCTTTCGCTGGGTCCATTCACCCTTGTCTACAGAGCCCCCTCCGCCCGTTTTAGTGCCGGTCTACTGCCAGGTTTAACGTTTCAATCGGGCGGATTTATTCATTCTGTTTTAAAATATTCTCATTTCATAAACATTGACTGATATCCATGTTTCTACCAAGAAAGCTCTCGACCGATCGGGCCTCCGTTTTTGGAATTGTCGTAATCTTCAATTGAGGACCCCAGATAAAACCACAAACCTCCCCTATAACAAGATCTATCTAGAAGGTTCAGCAAACTGGTGAGAGAAAGGTTGAACAGATCCAAAGTTAGGCGTGCCATCAGCATTGGCAGTCAGCGGCTGTGTCATCGCATATCTCGTATCATCGCAAGCACCATTCTTATTAGAAGTAGCATGGAACGTGATAAAGGTCTGCTTTCCATCAGGACTCTGGAAGAAGCTGTTATGCCCTGTTCCATAGCTTCCATTGGCGCTCTTCAAGACACAGCCATTGGACTTTTTCCATGCAGAGGCCTTGGCCGGATCGGTCTTGCCGTCCCATTCGAGCAGAGCAACGCAATAGTCTGGGGTCCAGCAGTAGTTGGCTGAGTAGGAAATGTAGGTCTTGCCTCCGAAGTATAGGGCGTTGGGTCCCTCTTGCACGGGAGTTCCGCTCTTTTCCCAACTCTGGTCAGGCTGGGAAATGATGCTCAGGGAACCGACTGACATGAAGTCGGAGCCAAGTTTGCGGATGCAGGTTGACTGGTACTGAACGCCTGTCATGCACGAGTAGACGAAGTAATTGCCGAATTGGTTGGTGCGAAGAATGGTGCCGTCAATGCCCCAGTCATCTGAGAGCTTAGCTCCGTAGGACCAGCTATCCCACGGAGTAGCACCACCTCAACCTTTGTTAACTTGGGCTCTCCCTTCGAAAATACGGAATATCCTACCTTTGATAACGTGCGAGCGCTGACCGGTAAGGTCTTCGGCTTTTCCGGCAGTATAGTAGATATACCACTTTCCACCAAGGTAGTGAAGCTCAGGTGCCCAGACGTTAGATGATCGTGAGGGATCAGAATCTGTATAAATGACCCTTGGGGTAGCAGTCTTCAGGCCCTCAATGGTGGTGGCTCGGGAGAGCTGAAGGTTTGTCCATTCTGTTGAGATCAGGTAGTAGTAACCACCAGTATAGGTAATCTGAGGATCACCACCGCCAGGGTTTCTGATGGGGTTTGTGTAGGCACGAGCTGAGCCGATCAGGCCGAGGGCCAGAGTGAAGATGTCATTCCAAGAAACCATGATTACAAGCGAGGTAAGGAATTACTGCTGCATTCACAGTAGATGGGCACATATCCAGCTTTTATACCATTGTCGCATCTTGGAAGACTCTCTCAGAAGTTGAATAGCTTCTAATGGCTCATGAGCTTGAGTGACCTTCCCATATCGTCCAAGTGCATTGACTCGGGGAACAGCTGACTTCTCATTCCGGATGGTCCGCCAAAGGTGATCGGGAAGTGGCATCTGGGATTGCCGATCCGTTACCAGGATGTCGATGCGGCCCAATCGCTGCTTCTAGGCCCGGCCCGCTATAGCAAATCTCCAACAACGCTCCGGGACTTCAACGTCCACTTTCAAATTGGGGGTGGAGTAAATGTAAGGCGCTCCAATAGAAGGGATGTTACATTTAAGTCTGTTTTTAAAGCTGCATGTTCCCCGGATGGTTGATGCGGAGGGCAAGGAAGCAAGACTTCGGACTTTAAAATACCCAGCAAAGGTCCGAGGAAGTCAATTGTCACTCGGCTCATACCATTAGTTAGCTTGGCCGAGGCTACTCATTTGTAGCCGTACCAGTAAGTAAACTTGAGAAGATTCAGGATCCTCCGTTACGTTCTAGTCACCAAGTCAATCAAACAACAGTAGTCTACGAAACAACACTTTGAGAAATCATCCTAGTGTACATACTCCTCATGCATAAGTCTTCACAACAACATCCTCAGAAGTCTCAACCTTAACGCTTATCCAAGATCCTGATTCATTCCTCTTCCCAATCTTCGCCATCAACGCACGAAGTCTATGCCACCAACAAGCCTTGATACTTGCTCTCAATCGAGAAATTGTCTGCTCTAGCTCTTCCACGCGACTCTCAAGTCCGGCAATCTTTGCCACATGCGTTTCGTGTTGAGTTTGGTATTGTTTCTCCATGGAATCCTTCGTCGCTCGTTCATCTGCAAGCTCCTGCTCGGCAGCTCGGGCTTTGGCAATATCATCTTGTAGCATACGGGTCTGCTGCTCTAGCTTCTCGCCTGTAGCCTTGACCTGAGCCTTCAGCTCATCGTTCTGTTTTTGAATAGAAGCATATGCTTTCAGCTGTTGCTGAACATCGACAACCCTCGCCTCCAACTTGCTGTTCTGCTTGTCGAGCCTCTGACTCATGACTGACTCCTCTTCTACTTGATCTTCCAACATCTTGCGACGCTTTTTGGCGTCCAGGATTCTCTCTTCTGCGGCGATATTACGTTTTTCACTTTTTTCAAGCTCTTCCCGCACACAGGCTAGCTCGCCTTCTAGCTCTGAGATGTCTCTGTCGCGCTGATTGCGCACCTGAGTACACGCATCCCTTGCCACCACAAGGCTCTTCTGAAGTTGAGCCAATTGTTCTCTCATTTGCTGCTGGGAAGCGTGAGTTTGGTAATGATCCTTGACTCTGTTTCGCATCTCCATGTTCTTTTGATGCTGCACGGCATCTTTCACGACAGTCATCCAATGACTAACGAAACTTTGCACCTGATCTGAGTGATAACTAGGGCAGAGGCATAGCTGCGCCAACTGACGTAGAGTTTGGGCTGTGACGCAGTCTGGAGGGCTCAGCGACATGCGTTGAAGTAGTGGACGAATTTCCGAAAGGCTTGGTTCCTCGATAGTCCACCTGCAGCGGGCATTGTATTTGGTGATACCAATGCAATTGATCTTCCCTGAATAGTCTCTGAGGCTATCGGTAACCTGCATTAAGTTTGCCGGATCCCAGAGAGCTGAAATCATTTTGACCAGAACGAGTACAAGTTGCAGAAATACGTAGAAACGGCCAATATGAAAGTATTGTCTATAAGCTGGCAAAAAAAAAAAAAAAAGAGGTAAAGAGCTTCAATAAGAAGACTTGCAACGGCACGTATCTCTCGGCTCATCAGCTGAAATCGGGCTGTTGGCCGGCATGTAGTAAACCAACATGCATAGTTTGAAACGAGGCGCAGCCATGGGTGAAACAGATTGTGTTCTGGCGAAGCTCTCTGCAAAAAAATCGGCGCTTGGAGGGGACATTTGAGAATTGCTGGCAATTGCCCTAAGAATTAACAGTCATCGGCTGCTTACTGATAGTCCGCCAGCCCCTCGACAAGCCCTGACTGGACTAGCTTCTTGTGACGGGCCAAGTTAATGCGAATCACGGAATCGCGATTGTGTTGAAGTCAAGAGTTATGGACATCGCTTTATTTGAAGCTAGGTATAGATATCTTGAAGCATGTATCCAGGCCAATATACAAAGACTGTTTCAAGAAAGTTACACCTTACACTTTCATTCTTACGAAACGGAGTTTGGATCAATCGTCCAAGTGTAGCAATTGTTCTCCACGCTCCTTCCTCTTTTGCCATCTTTTCCTCCACACTGAAACGAGTTGATCGGTGCGAGTAGATACTTCCGACACTCGTCCCACGTAAACGTCCACTGACAACCCTCCCAGATTTTGAAAGATATAGCAATTTCCATAGCAGATGTCTCCAGATTAATTATAGGAAATGGGTACTCTCTCTTCTTCTCAAGCCCTTCCTTCAGAACATCCCCTTCTTCCGCCAGAATGTTGCAGTACGACTTTATCGCATTGTCTATTCTCTCATGGCTCGATTCCCGGCCGTCGCTGTTGCATTTAACCTCATTTATACTGGCATCTCCATTCTCAAAGGGCGATGGCTCAGGTTCAGGTTCCCATGTTGGAGTCCAGTCTTCGTCTTCTGTCGTGGTAGTGGTCGGCTCAGATATCGTTGTTGTCTCTGGTTCGGGGCACGGTACACGAATATCTTCGTTCCCATCTTCCCCGTCGGCGGGCGGGTCATCCGCTGGCCCGAAAGCTCACAATTCTGGTAAAGGCAACTCGTGTATGGAGCCAAACATACATGTCAAATCGCCTTTGAAGCACTCGTCGTCAACCGGAAAGCCTTCCTCGCCGAGTATGGCCTCTACTGAATCTGGAGGCCAATCACCCTCTGGAGGGCTAGTCTCGGAGTTTAATGTTGATAGTGGGACCGGAGCTTCCGGTGCGGTTGTTGACTTTTTGCCGTCTTCCCCAGTGTAGATGGCATCTGGCCAAGAAATCTCGGCAATCTTCCGAATGATATTCCCACTAGGGTTGCGTTTCCTCACCTTCTTACCATCTTGGGTGATAGTTAAGACCTCAAATGCCCAATGGCTAACCGTCAGTGATGGCTCGGTTGTCTCCCATGTTCCGTCTGTTACCGTAAATCTCGGACAATCATTTTCCGAGCACCAATCGTAATGAGCTACCGTATCTGTACATTTCCGTAATTTTTTTTGAGTAGGATGAGCGCATCTTGACAATTATGTGAGTTCACTAGAGAAAGGAAGATAAGTCAGTACATGGAATGGATAGAGGATGAAAGGGGCCATATTACCGCAATTCCCATCATTTGATGAAAATAATGAATACAACCCAGCACCTGAGGTCAGGATGTCTGCAGACCTTCTCATTATCAGACCCAAGACTCGCCATGGTCTTCAGTGCAGCTGTCATTGATGTTGAGATCTCCAGGAAGCACTCCCACAAGGCTCTTCGATGGGAATGGCCCGTGGATATCGCCCTGATAGTATCGCGAATCGGTTTGAATCATACCAGCATAGACATTGCGTGCCTCGTTGAATTTGTACTGGTACATAGAGGAGTGCTCGGATGCTGTACCATAGAGCCATATGGGATGTCTGCTCTCTACCAGAAGACCTCGTGCTGCGTAAACTGATATCGGAACCTGTTGGGATCAAGACTAGAGTACGGTTCGTTCGTACATGTTCATTGGTAGTTACAGTCATGTTGTTAGAGTGTTAAGTTTTCGTCACTATAGCATGTTAGCATTCGCTGTCGGGTCAGAGTTCAAAGCTGTCCACGTACTCGAGTACATGATCTGCTACCCAAAGCCACATATTCTCAAAGTCTCCTGAGGCCCCGGGTGTGATATGCATCAGAAGGCTGGCCGCTTTGTACTGCGGTTCAACGATGGATGCATTGACTGGGCATTCATTTGATGTGAGATTGGTCCCAATAGCTCCGCCAATTCGTACGTGTCAATCTGGCGAAGACATTGAATTAGTCTATGGCTTCCTTCAGTATTGCCATGACTTACCCCATAAGCAGCTGATCCAGGCTTCTCAGCTTGGACACTCCATTCAACTGCAATGAGACCGGCAGTTGGACCACGATTCGTAAAGATCAGATCCTGCAACTCGATGTTTCCCACGTCACCTTGTTTGCCAACTTTCCGCATAACCTGAGGCTTACTGCAGCAGGTATTTTTAGCTCGCTGTACAAAAGAAGATTCATAATCAACTTACCGATCGTCTTCAAAGAACGGGCCCCAAGCTACTAATTGGGGCCAGGCTTTCCTGGCTAACCTGGAGCCCAGAGGAACTGTCACCGTACGACGCAAGATGTATGAGCCAGAGTCCACAAACAGAATCTTGCCCTGACTTGCCCATAGAGCCTCTTGGAAGGCGACTGTATCATCTGTCTTACCACCACCCGAGCACCAAAGTCTTTTACATGAACAAAATCTCCAACAGTCCTGTCTGGGTACTGCGGCTTGGATGGTTCAAAGAACTTTCCAGCTTGATCAATAAGTCCAAGTCGCCTTCGGTAGTCTTTGGTGCTATGGGTTACTTAAAAGTTCAGGTGATCATATCAGGTCGGGCAAGCCGTCTAAGAAATCAGCTGGTGGGTTGGTAGCTGGAGGGACATGCATTCGGGCAATCCAATCACTCTCCCCCTTGATTTCTAGAAAGTCCAGAGCATAGTAGCTGACCACAAATTTCTCTGCTGACGATAGATGCTCGTTAAGTACCGTCTCTCGTACGGAGAGGACCTCTTATCGTTTCCTTAGCAGCCAGGTATGCACTGTAGAAATATAATCGTGAACAGTGACATAAGGTTGCGAAGATGCCTTAACCAATAGTGGCTCATGTTCTTTAGGTCGTTCTTCACCGCAACATCGTACCAACTCCTCATCGTCTTCCACTCCTTCGAAAACGCACCCTCCCATATCTGGATTCGCGTGTCTGTGCAATTCCGTGACCCAATCGCTGGGGTAGTTGTACAGATCCAAGATGTTCACATGGATAGACAATATCTCGGGCTTCGTCAGAGACTCTTGCGAGACGGCGTGCCAGCGGGTTCCTTCTGGTGTCTGATATGCATAAGGGTCGCGGGGTCCTACAGGATTGGAGGGATCCTCAAGAAGAAAGATGTTGGTATCCAAAGCCTCTTCGATGTACCAGAAGTGTCTTTTCAGGCCGTCGCTGGAGACAGGGAGTTCCATATTCCGACGTCTATCTTCGTATGAAGGCGGTTGGTCAGCCATTTTCGTTTGGAGCAGGGTGAGACGGTGAAAGAGAAGATGTTGGTTGAGACTTGAGACTGGACGGACCACCATTTTATGTCATGTCCCTCAGCTCCAGGCCATCTCTCTGCAGCACCTGAGACGGCGCTATGACTGAAAGCTGAGGGACTAATTAACTGGCGTTTAAACGGGCAAATAAAGGGACTACCTGATGAATGCACAGCACCTTCACCAGGGCAATGACATCTGCTCTACTCTGTATTACCTCTGCAAAATGCGCAAAAAGCTACATCGCTAGTAGAAGAGCTACCAAATTACAGGTCATACATGCAGGGTTGGGAAAAAATTTTAATTCGTCAATTGAGGCTCTTATAAAATAAATATAAATTATCTACAAAGATTTAAGAAGTAATAGGCTATTGGAGGTATGTTGAATATTTTATATTATATATTCTACTTGAAATATTTACCATATTAAAAGACATAATATTTATATAGAACTCATTCGGGGCTCTACACAGTTTCCTACTTACTTAGATGATTTATAATTCCTCTTCATTTCTACATATCTCAGTGAGGCTGTCATTAGCATGGTCACCATTTAGTATATTTAATTTAAGTTAGTTTTTGCCCTATCAATATCTCTCTGTGCGAGATAGATCACCATTTAGTTCAGGCCTTCTTTCCGCCTATACACACTGCAACCAGGAGTAATTATTTAGCATTCCAGAGAGAATCACTCATCTTTCTATGGTCAAGACGTAACCCACTGTCCGGTGCATGGATCATATGAGAGATCAATCACCGTCTCTACGCCCTCCTCAGTAACACTGTAGTCGACAATCAGGTTGGGCTCATTGTAATGCCCCATGAACTCCAGCATAAATTTTACCTGGATCCCATGTTCCAGACCTTCTCGAAAGACAAATGAGAACGGCTCAGATCTTACGATACGCCTGCTATCCTCGAGCTTGACAGACTGGAGATACGTGACAGGCGTGCCATCACTGTCGACACCCGCCAGTACAATCACTTGGCGATTATGTGTGTCCGTTTCACTCTTGATCACAAGCCTGCGCTTCAAGATGAAACTCGGGATGCTGTATCCCAACTTATCCATCACCCTCGTCATCAACACATCTGACTCGGCCCAAACATGCATATCAGCAAGACCTTCCATGAAAGTTTCCTGGAGATTGCAGATGACGAGTTTGCTCTTGCGACTCTTTCCGCATGTCTCAGGAATACCACTGGCTGGAGGCACGCTGAGAGATGATCCAAGCGCAAGGCAAAGATCAGCCTTTTTGGCATGACTTCGAGCAAGCTTGAGTGGTTCTTCTGGCAAGAATTCTCCAAAGTTGATGATTGTGTCAAGGAGATTACCTCCGCACGCAGTGCATTTGCGACCTGTTCGATGATCATGCACTGACTTTTCGTAGCTCGCCACGGCGCGGAAGTCTTGGACGTCTCAGTAAACAGAATCACGGCCCTTAGATCTTGTTCTTACCTCTTATATACTCTTTCTCGCAATCTTTGCAACACTCGCGGTTACTGTTTCCGTGAAGTTCCGAAATGCGATCCTGCAGCGGTCAGTCAGGACACCCGAGTGCCTATGGATAAACTCTTACCCGCAGAATGCCACTCCTCCGATGCAAGCCGTCGCAGTTTTGACTGACCAGGTACTTCAAGACACCTTGGTTCTGCAATTCCACCAGCGCCATGTGTGTTCGTGTCGGGATGGCTTGAAGCGTGCTGGTCGCCTTTCCAGTGCGAGCTCTCCCTTGGGCTCTGAGTGTCCAGGCTCCTTCAGGTCCACGAAAATCGGGGATACCTAACCTGGTGAGCATCTCCTATCTGCGAGAACTGAAAGTAGCTTACCAGCTGAAGTCGAAACGCCTGCACCGGTGAAAACGATGAAGTGCTTGCTCTTCTTGATAAGTGCCACGATCTCATCGGCCTGTTTGTCAATAACGTCAAGAGGATCGCGACGCTCAGGCGGCGCGACCTTTGGTGCGGAGGAAGCCATATGCAAAGATTTGAATCAGCCTACTCAAGAACATACAAATATCGGTGAGTGTTCATTCAGTGTTTATTTACTGTCTCATGTTGTCGGCTATCCGTTGCTGACATCCACGATGTTCGCGCTAGGCAACAGCCCCGCTATAAGAATCTTCATCGAGCCATCTCTATGGCGAGTCAGCAATTGTTAAGATATTACATGACGAGCCTGTTGTTACATAACGGAGAACCAGAATCAGAATCACAGGATTAGACGCTTCGCTTCATCTTGACATTCATCTGAGGTACTTCAACACCAGTAACTTCGCCCTCATGACCCAGCGTGAAAACAATGGTGATCTCCACATCAGCCCCAATTTCCTGCCAAGTAATGCATGTAGGAGTGCCCATGTCAATGGAAGCACTCTTATCTTGGAAGACTGCAATGAACTGGTGTCGACTTTTGTCTCGGACGTTGGTCGGGTAGATTCTGAAGTCGAGATCATCGGCCTGAATGCCGAGTCTCTGGGCAGTCTTCATCTTGATGTCTACGCCACCAACAACGAGCTTCTGGACTTCAAGGCCGCGGCCGTTATCAGTAGTGTTCAAATCCGCCGCAGAATTCTTGTTAGAGTAAAAGCCAGCGTAGCGAGCTTGGAGCTCTTGTGCAGCAATGGCTTGCAGGTAGCCGAGAACTTCGCTAACAATATCGGCGTGCACATTGAGGTCAAGCTTGCGGTCTTTGACACTGCTATCATGAGCCAAGATAGCAAATCCCGCGTTGAAGTCGGTAGTGAGACCAAAATAGCTGGCGTATTTACTGATGGTGCCGCTTTTTGTCAGCGCATCGACAATAGGCGAGATGGCGTCACCAGCTCGATAAATCTCCCATGGCCGACCCACGCCATTGCGAAGGTTGGAAGTGTCGACATTGGGATGAAGCCAGCGACGGGTAACAGCAGGTGAAAGAAGATCCGAGGCAAGTATGGAGTGTCCAGCGCGTGCGAGGTCTTTGGCAGAGCTGACGAATGATAGCGCACTATCACGGTTAGCGATGGACTCCTAGGCTCAACTGATCGACATACCCTGGTTCTCCAGCCTGAGAAGTATTGAGTCTCCTCATCCCGAATATGTCTTTGTCGTCACGGGTCAAGACTCCACTGGAAGTCATGTTCAAAGGAGTTAGAAGGGTTCTCTCGAGAACGGAAGACCAATCGCCGCCCTCACTTCGCTGCATAGCAAAAACAAGTAGTTGGAAAGCGGCGTAAGAGACCACTGGAGTTGTGTCTGGGAGGAAGTATGGCGATTTGCTGGTGAAAGCATCTAGGAAGGCTGCATGTATAGTCAGTTTATCAGCGTTGCATAGTAGAATTGCAAGATGCCTACCTTCCCAATCGCATATTTCACCAATAATACACGCTCCAGCTATATCATATCGTCAGTTCAGGTTCTGTGTGGTATGAATGATAACGTACACTGGCGACTGAGACCAGACATCTGACCTGCCAGAGCACCAATCGTTATGTCCTCCCAATTCACAGCAAGCGGACTTTTCGTTTCCGCCAGCTCAGGTAAGTGTTTGGTAATAGGCGTTTCCCATTGTTCGCCCATCTTGATGAGCCAAGTATAAACAGTAAATACCATGCTCACATCACCCAGAGGAATCTTGGTGTCCACGGTAATGTTCGTGTTAGATACCCGATCTTCAGGGGAGGTATAGTGATACTCGAAGAAGATAGGGTCATCTCGAAGGGATTCTGAGCCACCGAAAATGACAACGGAGAACGAAGTGGTATTGGGTGTGATAGGACCATATTTGTCACTGCCAGAGTTCTTGATAAGGTCATCAAAGGACTTTGTGAACTGGGATATGAGTTTCTTGAAAGGACCTGAGGTTTTGTCGATGATGGGAGGAGGGTAGTATGCGCCGATGGGAGCGCATGCTTGGAAGGGAATATCGTTGTTGATACACTCATCTTTGGTGACGACCGCATTTACAACAGCGGTCAAGAGAAATGACAAGGTCAGTCCTTTCATTGTTTCCTTCTTGTTATAGGTATTGAGAGAAAAATGCGGTGGTTAATGAGGAACTGCTTGTGCTGGTAAATACAGGATACCATTCTTGCGATTACAGCCCCTTCTTATACTTGATACGTAAACCAGAATTTGTCAACCTCAATTAAGGGTAAAAGCCCCACTATGGTATGTAATTTAAGGCGTAGATGAAATATTACGTAGCGATCAATCCTTTGAATATGTATTCTTTGTCAATTCCCTCGTTTCGTGGTGTTTCCCAAGGTCCTTCCAGGCTTTGAGGCTCCACTCAGTCCTTTAGTCCGACTTACTCCGTACATCGCAACTAAGTGGCATCCTTAGTCCGTATCTTACTCCGTACGGATAATCATGCGGGCATGAAGGATCACGTAATCAATCAATTTGTTACTGAATAAAGAATAAATCTAGCCCCCATACCCCAGGTTAATCGGAAACTCAACAGGATCTGCAAAAAGAAAAGTCCCTATATCCAAGTCTGGGTTCTGATACCATTCGGAGCTCATCGGCCAAGGTCCGGCTATGAATGGCATCGACGCGCCGACAGGCATACCGCTTGCATCCGCGCCGATAGTAAGTAATGACGGCTCGTTGATAGAAGGACTTATCGATGCAGATGAATCGGGGGTCGTATGCTCAGCTTGCGAAAGATACCAATTCTCAAGCCTGCGTATTCGCTTCGCAAGTCCATAGAACGGATGATCGGGTGGAGCGTCTTGACCCGGTGTTCCTTCTAATCGCAAGACGAGTTGGCGAAGGGTATGTCGCATATCAAGGAATCTACGAAGGTGCTGCATCGACCCAGATATACTTCCTCGCGCAGCAACAAGGTCAAGACGCACAGCAAGGTTGAGACCGCAATTCATCATGATCCATCCCATATTGGACATGTACATCTCTTCGCCCTGTGGCATGACCAGTATCACGCTTATGAGAGAACGTGCGGCTGACATACTTGCTGAAAGCCAATCAATGAGTGAGCTTTCGTGTTCGAATTGGTTGTTGAACTTGTCGAGGCCAAAGGATGTCCCCCTTGGTGATGATTGGCTGAGTAAAAGCTCAAGAATATGGATCTGCAGTAGAAGTGGTGCTGCATTCTGTCAGAAAGTAATCTCACTAATTTAGCAGTATAACTTACGACTCTCGCTTAGTGGGAAAGGAAGTGTTTCCTTGATCTCTGTGCACTTTTGTGAGATTCCTTCGCAGCCAGAGAAGAATTGCAGTCCGTTGTTGGACACAGTGCTGCTGACAAGATCCTCAACACCTTCGATTAGTGTTTGGACTGTGATCATATATGGCAGATATTTATCCGTTGGATATTCGTTCCAAGACGCAAGGTGCTCGCAGCAAGCAGCGATATAAGGTTTATAGAAAACTTGTCGTGTCTTCTGAAGAATAATAGACGAACTTGAAATCATCAGCAGCTTGTTTATCAGTCTTCAACTTCACAGACCTTGATGACAGATAATATATGCCTGCAAGAGTCCGCATCTCATCTGGACCCCAGTCCGGCTTATTCTTATCTTTACCACCCTCAGCGCTCCATAGCTTGGGCCTTCGAGGCTTGTCTAGTCGCAGATCACTAATTATACTCGTAGCAAGATGAAGATGCTGTATGTATCTTTTCGGCTTGGCTTGATAATGTGCCCTGAAGTAGTTAGCAGATAGATCTGAGCTTTTGGAGACGACGTACCATGCAAGGTTTATAAGTAGGCCTTGCAGCAGATCTAGCTGACAGAAGTCACCTTCTACCAATTTTGCAGCCACAATCTGTTTGAATAGACTTCCAAGTGCTTTTTGAACTATAACATCTGCATGTGAAGCCGCGGCGAGTGCAGCGAGACAGGCATAGGGGCGCTCTGCGTTTAGTTGCTCAACTGAAGCATTGATCGGAAATAACACGAATGGGAAATATGGAATCATTCGGGTCCTGAAAATGTCCATTAAGTTTCTTCCAGTTTCAAAGCTTAGAATTCCTCGTTTAAAGGGATCAAATGATGCATCCTGGTTGAAGATCTCCTGCGCTTTGCTGGTCGTTGTTTTTTCATATGGACTCGTTGGCGATTTGGATGATTGCTCAGATCTTGCTCTAACATCCAATTTTTCTCTACGATGCCATGAGTCAGTCTCTCGTTGAACATAACAAGTCCAGTCCCCACCTTTGGCGGTTCACATTCTGCCGGCGTCTGGCCTGATTGAAGATGCAGGTTTTGCCAAGCCTTAAGCATCGATCGCAAGAGTCAGAATCTTGAGTCTTTGAGCACCGAATCTTCAACGAGAAACATGTTTGACATGTCTTTAATAGAGGCAGAGTTGAATCACGATGGTTCGAAGATGTCATTGTGAGATAAAGTTGCTTTTGCGAGCACAATGAATAGTAACTATTCTCAGTCTGAGATTGAAAGTCAAGGGCGATAAATCACGTGAGACACGGAACTCCGTACGTGCAGGATGAGGCTGTGTAGTTATAGCCGCGTAATCTGCGTAGCCAAAAATCGTCACGGAGGACGATAACAGCATGATTGTATTGATATCTGTATGATGCTGTGATCCTTATGCGACATTGATTGGAACTTTCTGTTTCTGTTCATTGATGTGTTCGTCAGTTGTGCAACTTATCGCCAGAGAGGTGCCGAACTGCAGGGTATGTCCCTGTCGCGATGACAACGCGGCGTTGATCGAACTATCCTCGCATAGATCCGGTTTTATGCGTCAACCGATTATGAAAAAGCTGGTCGATGTTGTAGAATCAATTTAATTGGTAAATCTTACCTCATTCTCCATGAAGAATCGAAGTTATTGGGTGAAAAGGTCCAGTATTTACAGGGTTCAAGCATTAATAGATTTGCCGACAATTATGAACGAGGGAGTTACCGTCAGTTGGTTTGCCACGGTATTTTGGAGTTTTAGGAGAGAGTTGAACAATCTTAACTTCAGATATACCCATAATCTACTCTTTTCAATCTTTCTTGATATAGACATAATATTTTCAGATGCCACAGAACTGAGGATGATCCTGAGTTTAGACGAAGTAGCCTGATCTAGCCGCTGATCCCCCAATCCGCAACCCCCAACACGCAAACCTTCAATCCGCTCTAACCATATTCTCATTATAGGTCGCATCACGCAAGGGACATAAACGCACTTGCCCATTATTATTCCGTCCGCTCAAAGGTCACTGTTAAGGCAAATTATGCGGGGAACCTGGTATCGCAGACCGTTAGGAAATTACAGGAGTCATCATAACCCACTTTGGCAATGATCTGTCATCAGTGGTGTCCTGATGACAGAAATACTGAAGGACTACGTATGACTTTATGAAATCCTAATAGGAAGTAGAGTAGCCTTTACTGATTTAATATTATTAGTAAGTAGACAGAAGCAAGCAGAAAATCTCTTTATTTCAGCTACCTTTTATTGTTTTCTTTATCTCTACTCACTAGTCCATGGGCTTTCAATTTGGAAGCATGCCGCCTATTCTGTCACCCATGACCCGCTCACCGTTCACGTCATGCCAAGCAATGTTCAGGTCATTCGTGCATTTTGCAATCGTCCGGACTCCCTGCTGTTCAGGGACTTACTCGGCAGCTTTTCTGCCGAAGCCCGAGGTGCAGCGGAGAAAAGCCGTGATATGGCTGCTGGTACTGCATTGAGCTGAACAGGGTATATCTTCCGAAATTACACGCATATTCTCATTGTGGTTCTCTATGGCGTCAAGATATGAAAGCATTGTACATAAGAGCTCACTTAAGCTCTGTCTGAATCGCTCAGCTTTCAAAGTACTTACCTTTATTCATAATCCCATTTGGTAGTCGTCATGCTGCGACAAGCCGTCCATTCCTTTTTAATGGCTGCTTTTGCAAGCCAGGCCCTTGCTGCGCCCAGCAACTCATCTTCTTCATCCGCCAAAGTCCACTGGCTGGGTCAAAAGCCAGACTTTACTTCCGGAACTACCTTTGGTGTTCCTTGGCCCCAATCCAAATTTTTCCCGAAGAACACCAAGTTCACTGCCTCTGGTGCTTCTGGACAAGATGTTGATCTTCAATCGTGGGTCACTGGATACTGGGCTGATGGCTCAGTGAAGTGGACCGGTCACGCGATTGGAGCTTCGGAAGACGTTCTTGATGAATATGTCGTCAAGGCTATTCCATCTAACGATGGCATCAACTCAACCAGCTCTACTAATACCGGTATCACCGTTACAAAGAGCTCTAGCAAGATCAAGGTCGATACAGGCAAAGTCACGGCGGTTTTCCCCACGAAGGGCTCTGTTATTGTCAAAGAAATTCAGACCAACGGAAAGCGCATCGCTCAGAATGGAAGACTCGTGCTTCAGTCGCAGAATGGTGTTTCTTACTCGGCCGATGACAACACCAAGTTGTTCAAGACACTCCGTTTCCAGAGCAGCATTGACAATGTCACCGTCAGTGACCAGAACTCCGCACGCGCTCTCGTCACTGTTAGAGGAAAGCATCAGGCCTCTGATAAGTCTGGCCACAAGTCATGGCTACCATTCGTTCTTCGCTTTTACTTCTACTCTGGCTCAGAATCCATCAAGATCATTCATAGTTTGGTCTTTGACGGTGAAGCCGAAAAAGACTTTATTTCTGCCGTTGGCATTCGCTTCGATGTTCCCCTCGAGGGCGAAAAGCTTTACAACCGCCACATCCGAATCGCCGGTGTTGATGGCGGTCTTCTCAGCGAAGCAGTCCAAGGCATCACTGGTCTTCGCAGAGACCCTGGTGCCAATGTCCGGGCTGATCAATTTGATGGCAAAGAGCTACCAGACATATCAACTTGGGACGTTCGCGTTTCCAGCCGTCTTCACTGGATTCCACCTTGGAACGACTACAGTCTGAGTCAGCTGTCCGCCGACGGCTTTACACTTAAGAAGAGGACTAAGCCAGGTCAGAGCTGGGTTTCCATTCCAGGTGGTACAAGAGCTGAAGGTCTTGCATACCTCGGCGGTGCAACCGTTGGAGGTCTAGCTGTTGGTCTCCGTGACTTCTGGAAGCGCTTCCCAACGGGCTTTGACATTTCCTCGGCTGCCTCTGATGTTGGAAGCATCACCCTTTGGCTTTACAGCCCCGTTGCCGAACCACTTGATCTTCGTCCCTACCACGACGGTCTGGGCCAAAAGAACTACACCGACCAGCTCGATGCTCTAGAGATCACTTATGAGGATTGGGAACCTGGTTTTGACACGCCTTACGGCATTGCTCGCACCAGTGAACTGTACCTGATCGCTTTTGATAAGACACCTTCCCAGGAGACACTGTCCAACCACGTTAATCAGATCAACAACCCACCCGTTCTCGTCCCTGAGAGTGAGTATATCCAGAAGACCAAGGCTCTTGGTACATACTGGGCTCCCGCCGACACCTCAACCGCTGCCTCCAAGAAACTCGAGGACAACATTAACTTTCTAGCCAAGTTCTACCAGTCCGAGGTTGAGCACCGTCGTTGGTACGGATTCCTCGATTACGGTGACTTCATGCACACCTACGACCCCGATCGTCACGAATGGCGGTACGATATCGGTGGTTATGCATGGGACAACTCTGAGCTTTCCCCGGATCTGTTCTTCTGGCAGTACTTCCTGCGCACGGGTCGTGAAGACATCTACCGGTTTGCCGAGGCTCTTACGCGCCATACTGGTGAAGTCGATGTTTACCACCTTGGTAACTGGAAGGGTCTTGGAACGCGACATGGTGTGCAACATTTCAGCGACAGTGCAAAGCAGGCCCGCATTTCACAGCCTCAGTATCGCAAGTACTTCTACTACCTTTCTGGCGGTGACGAGCGCATCGGCGAGCTTTTCGAAGAGCTTCTCGACACTGATAAGACGTATGGTGTTCTCGATCCCCAGAGAAAGGTCCGCAAGGATGGCTGGGTTCCTACGCCCAACGCGACTGTCGCATTTAGCTTGGGTACAGACTGGGGTGCTCTTGCTGGTGGCTGGTTGATTGACTGGGAGCGCCGGGGTCCTCGGTGGGAGGAGTCCAAGGCCAAGCTGACCAGTACTGTCAAAAGTATCGCCAAGCTCAAGAACGGTTTCGTGACTGGCAATGGTCTTTACAGTCTTCAGAACTGGACCCTTGGGCCACCTCCATCTGATCCCGAGAACAAGGGACACGTCGAGGTCTCGCATCTGAACGCTGTGTTTGGCCTGCCCGAAGTCGTCTCCGAACTGATTCTGTACTACGGCGATGATCTTCCTGAGGGGTTCAAGCAAGCCTGGCTGGATTATTGTTACTACTTCGAGGCCACCGCCGCTGAACAGAAGGCTCGCTATGGTGTTGACTTTGGAAAGCTGAACTTGTACCAAGGCCATTCTCGGCTTACGGCATATGCCGCAAACCAAGAACACAACAGGACTAAGGCCAACCTGGCTTGGACCAAGTTCTTTGAAAGTGATGGTTTCAAGGCTCCCAGTGCTACCTTTACTACTACCAAGATTCCTGATCACGAGGGTCTGATCCCGGGGGAGGAAGCGCCTTGGATCTCTACAAATGATGTTGCTCAGTATGGCCTGGCTGTTATTCAGAACCTAGCGTTCGCCAGGGATGCACTTGAGGATTATAAGCCAAAGGTATAAGCACATGGCGTTTTCACGATAATTTTCTTTTGAAGGTTTAAGTGCTTCTTTCACTCCCCATCCGGGTTTTCTTGTACCTATTCTCTAGTCCATAATTTCTTCAACAAATCGAAATGTCAAACCAAGCACTGTTATTATTGTATTTTTCTGTGCAATGTGAATGGTGCACCGCACAACCTCATAAGCACCCGTTTCGTAGGCCCGTAAGATTTCTTATGTTCTCTCTTCTTAACCTAGAATTCCATCCCTCCAAGGCACTTTCTGTTCTCGAAATTATCCACCAGCGCCTTATATTTACCCCAGTGCTTCAAAGCTCCTCTCCAAATTACGGCCCTGCTATATTGGGGGCTGTATCCTAGTAGTTTACTAGTGACGTCGACATCTGCCAAGGTTCCGTAGGCGAAGTACCAAACGGGGTATTCATTCTGCGCTGGGTAGGGACTATAAGAGAAATGCTGTAGTCGTCGATTGGGGAGTGTCGACTCGATGCCCAAAGTTGGGTGTAAAGAGTCAGGCGAAAGACTCTTTCTGGCTTGATTGCATGGGACGAAAGTTGAGACGAAGGTCGCTAAGCTTGGTGATGCTTTCAGATACGCTTCAATATTGATCTTGTGGATCCCATTGATCTTCAAAAAGGAACTAGCTTGCCACAGAGAATCTGTAGCAGTGATAGCCTCTGCAATAGATGATACCAGGCCAGCAGCTTGCGCGACTGCCGACGTAGTGTCCAATGGTTCCTCCAGCTTAACCAAGAAAGTTGAAGCACGGAGCTTGCGTAATTGTTTCTCAGTCAACTTCTGATGTGATCCTGACTTGGGCTTCGCCATGTTGCACAAGTATTGGTAGGCTTCGCGGTCGAATGCCTTCTCCTCCATACGCTCACGTATCATGTTCCAATGGTTGTCAGAGATGGTGATTTCCGGCTCGTGCTGACAATAGCTTTGAATACACTGAGCTGCGATGGAAGGAGGGTAGCCAAAAAAGAACATCCCACCGATTTATAATGGCTTCATCGATTTTGTGATTGGTCCTTGTTGAAGCGGCTTGAGCCATTGATTCAAGAGCGTTCAGAAAGTCCATTTTGGTCGATAAAATGTTCTGAGTCGATATGAAAGTCTGCCCAAGTGCTCGGTATGTTGTGTGTTTCTCCGTTGCATTCCTTACATCTGAGCATACACCAAGCTATTTATAACTCTTAATCACTTGCATCGGATCCCGAGGGCTGTTTTTCAATGAAAAAGTTTAATCCCTATAACGTGTTTGATAAGCGGGTGAGCCAGATAAGCGGGTGAGCCAAAAATCCCTCACCTTACATTATCACCATTCAATTCAATATTTATCAACAATCTAATATGTCACAGCCTTTATATGAGGCTAGAATCCTTCTTGCCCTTCAGGCCCTTCAAAATAACCCAAAATTAAGTATCCGAAAGGCGGCAACTAGATATCAAGTC